>ML415606.1:14918-50567 GCA_005239525.1 Nicotiana knightiana | reverse complement strand
GCGTTTCAGCCCAAACGCCTGGCTAACGCCAGGCTGGGTCAGGCTGTTTGGCTCTGTCGCCCAACTATCGCCCGGGTGTCCCCTTCCACGTATTTTTTGACGTATTTGCATCCGTTTAGCTCCGTTTACATTTCCAATTCACCTACACATAAAATAAACCCCATTAGGCACATACGACGTGTATTTTTATCATTAAAGCACATAAAATGCAAGGTATATAATGCTTAAAATCCTGAATTCTAGCCACGCATCACCCACCGTTGGAACTTCTATTGTAACTTGCTTCATCACCCCTCTGCTGGAAGACCCTACTTCAACAGCAGAAGGCACGGAAGTGGGGGTGGGCGAAAGAGCCATAGACAAAGTAGGTTGAGGAGCAGCAATTGGAGCAAGAACGGCAATGTGAGCAGAGGCAGCAACGGGAGCAATAAACGAATGTTTCTTAGCAGCAGGAGGAGAGAAAACAGCAAGCGGAGCTTCATCAGAGATGGTACCAAAACCTTGTTGGAATAGGTGATCAACAGACTCACAAACAGGAGAGGGAGTTTTTTTATACCCAATTTTTCCTCAAACTATTCTAAAAATTTGCATATATACTTTCAAAATCACTCTTTATAATAGCTGGAACTTTTCCGTAATTTTTTATATTTTTATTAAATTCTTTTCCAATTTATTCAGTATTTTTATATTCAATAATTATTCATAAATTGTATTGTAAATAATTTCAAAATATTTCCCAGCTCAATATATCATTTTTAATCCTATTAGAATTTAATTATTTCACAAATTAGCCAATTCGGCATTATATGACCATAATTACAATAATTTTGCAACTATGACCTAATTGTACATTTTATACCATTTAAATAATTATTCATTTTATATTTTCTATATTAATTAATTACCTTAATTTCAGCTTATATGATTATTAGCTATTTTTATTAATTATTTATCTAATTTTAATGGGTATTTAACAAATAGCCATTCTTTATTTAAATTCCAGCCTAAATCAAACCTGGTCCTAACCCAATTAATTTAGCCCAATGCCCAAGCCCAATCTCTAAACCCTACCCGACCCAGAATCTGATTGAATCTTGGTCGTTGATCAATTCTGATCAACGGCCCAGATCTCCCCCTTCCTAATTTAACCCCTAATGACTACCCCCTCATTCATTTCCCACGTTTCCATTCTCTGTCAGCCGTCTATCTATCCCTGGTTCTCTCTAGAACCTTCTCACCTTCCCCCCTTCCGATGAGCTATGTTCATCTTCTGCAGCCACCTCTCACGCTGGAGACTATGACCTCTCACCTCTCCTAGCTTATGTCTCACCCCACACCGGCTTTGACACTGTCCTGAGGTCCTCAGGTGAACCTGGAGCGGTTCAACTCCTACCTATGGTCCTTCATGCCATTTTTCAGCCACCCATGGCCGTCCGAGTAAGGTTCTTACACTTTCCGGTGTCCACCGATAAAACCTTGAGTTTTTCTCTCCTTTTTGGGTTCTCTATTCGAAATCCTAACTTCTAAAACTTCCGATATTTATAGATGTGTAACATATCTATACATATCTCAAGTTGTTTTGATGTTTTCTTTAAGGGTTTTCCATTTTTCCTAAAATGATTACTGTTTTCCAACTAAGGTTTCTAAAAAAAACCTTTCTACAAAAACGATTTCTTCAAGTTTAAGGGTTCATTTGAGATGCTTCTCGTATTTTTAAATGGTTTCTGTTAAAATCTCTTTTTCATAGTTTATTATATTAAAACTTTAATTTTAACACTGTATTATAATCTTAGGTTTGCCTTTATTGATCTACTCTTTTGATTTGTATATGTGTCTGTCTCTTATGAATACGTCCTGAGTTTTCAATGATTTTTATCCTATTTTTTCTCATTAGGGTTCTTGATTTTGGCTTCTTCTTCTTATGTTGTAGTTGCTCTGTTTAATCCCTCTAGTTGTTACTCTATTGTTTAGATGAATCTCTAATCCTATGTGATTTCTTGCTGCTTCAGTCATTAGGGTTTCTGACTCTTTGATTATCCCTGTTATATCATGTTTGTTTGTTAATTCCTATAATCATTTACTGTGTGCTAGTATTGAATCCCTAATTCTATGTGATTTTTACTTGAATCTCTGATTTTCCTGTCCTATTGTGTGTTTACTTCGTGACAGGAATCAACATTACTCCTTCTTAAACCCCTAATTTCCTATAACTGAACCTCTCATTGATCTTTTGTGATGATTTCCTTACTGATTTACAACCTTTAAATTATTGCCTTGCCTTATTTTGATCAACTATGGTGTCGCACAGAGTTTTATATTGTTTCATTAATTGAAATATTCTGAACCTAGCCTCAATTGCATGTCCCATAAAGTTATTTCCTTATATGCTATATGCAGTCACATATAGTACCTTTCCTTATTTGTTGTCTGCATAATACCATTTGAACTTGATTCCTTCAATTAAGGAATACCTATGCTGATTTTGTACTGTTTGATACTCAGTCCCTTAATTAAGGGTTAACTTTGATTTCTACCTTATTTTCTAATTGTTTTCAAAACTATATATGCATTACTTCTCAGAGACAGAAGAACAACGAATATGTTCAACTCTCTCTCTCAAAACTAAAACTTGCTCTCTATTCTCTCTCATGTACTACTTGCTACTATTCTAAGTTAGCTGGATGCAAGCCAAGGCTAACTACTGTGCCTCTCATATTTCTGCTTTGTGATTCTGCTTTCTTAATTTCACTAGTATGTTCCAATTCAGATTTCAGTCCTCAAACCAACATGTTTTTATTACTGTTTCAATTCACTATGTTCCTGATATATTTCTATCTACAATTCTATTGTTCAACATGTAATTAGAATCTCTGTTGCATCCAGTATGTTAAGTTGTCTTATTCCTATGTGAATCTCCATGCATATGTTTGTACATTAGTTTACTCAGGGCACCCTCTATTGCCTTAAGCTGTCTGATACTATGTTTAGTCTGATCTTGTACTATGCTACACCCTAATTCCCTGAACCCTTAGGAGATTCTTATTGTGTACCTATGCATATATCTGCCTGTTTACTACTCTATACCTTATGTGTCCCTCATATCCCATTACCATTGTTTATGGTTGATTGAACTGTTATTGGTTGTTTGTGTGATGTGGAACTTGTTTGGTATTTCTTCTCTTTCAGTCTAGTTCAGTGTTTTAAACTTTTTTGTATAAAATCATTTCAATTAAGACTCTTTTCAAAAGCTTCTTTCTTACTCAAAGTTTTCAAAACTATGTCAAGCACTCTAACATATACTCTTAGAAGTCTAGGTTATGCCCCATCTGTGTGAGCATTTCCTTGGGACCCTTGAGATCCCTCTGAACTTTGACACACAAAGGCTGGTCATTCCACACTGCACTTACTCTATCTTGGATATGAAATCTGGGTGTGAGCACTGCCCGGGATCCCTTGAGGTCCTTAGGGAACTCTGACACACCCGGATTGTGAAAAGGCTGTGAACATTACTTGGTATTGAGGACATGGAGATTTGGTCCTATTATGAAGGCTCCCTATAGTCAACTTCTTGTTTTCTTATTTCTCGTTATGTCATTTATACAAATGGCCTGTAATAACTATTTGTAAACAACTATTGGGGATGGATAGTGCAAAGGGAAAAGGGTAGTTATGCATGTTATAAATATCAAAGGATAAAAACCATGCTATTAGGTTTACATTCCTTATTTGCGCAATAGAATCATGTTTAGGATCAATATGTGCAAAGCATATCATGCAATCATGCTATTTGGGCTTTATGAACACTGTTTCAGCATCTTGTTTCAGTACTGTCATTCATCACTTAGAAAAATTCTGTGATAGGTTAAATAATGTTAATAATTGGTATCTTTTGAAATCATGTTTCATATTGCTATGCGCACTTAGAGATCCTGTTTAGGATAAATGACACTAAAATAAACTGCCCCTCTTGCATATTCTGAAATCGTGCTTAATGTTGTAATTATTGTGCATTTAGAAATCCTGCTTAGGATTCTGTATTCTGCATCCCTACCTGTGCATTAGATACCATGTCTTAGGATTTCATTCATACTCACTTAACAACACCTAGTCTAACTACTGCTGCATGTTATTTTACACCTAGGCAAGCCTTAGGAAATCAGTTAAAGAAATAAAACCAGAAATGTCCTTTGTGATTAGTGTTCAACTGTGAGCATGCTAAAATCAGTAGGCAAGACTGATTAGGACTTCCTCTCTGAGTTATGAAACAAAAGGCCTGTTTCTTTGTCATTTTTTAAATCACCTAGATACTGTGCTTTAGGATTCTAAATTAATATGGACATTAGTTGTGTATGAGACATGTTGTTTATGTGTACTGTGTGTGGAGGAATACTTGAGCCTTTATCTACTTTCCTTTTATCTGCAGTCCTACTTGTCTATTAAATGTCGCCTTAGCATTCTCACCTTTAAAACCTGAGAGTCTGCCCAGCACCTCCTTTAGGATAGGAGTCCTAATTTCCTCCGGGACTGATTGGAAGGGACGGGTAACAGCATGCAATAGAGGTCGAGACCAACACTCGATTTAGTTACTTTCATGGGTTGGGAAAGGGTAGTATATGGATATGATGACCGGTGTGCTAATACCACGTGTAGCCCCTCTTCGAGGAGTGATTACCGGGTATTGCATTGATTTGATCAATATTATTATAAACCTATGAAACCTTTTATATGCTTAGATCGTAGTCCTTTCAAAATCTAATCTTCTTTACTATTTTCAAACATCTGCATGCTTAAGACATAAATCCCCTCTTATTTGAGTCTTTATTTTGTTTACTAAGTCGTACAAATTCACATAAACCATTTGGCAGGGAACCACACTTGTGGATCCTGAGGGGTGCCTAACACCTTCCCCTTAGGATAATTTCAAGCCCTTACCCAATCTCTGGTTACTAACGTAGTTGTAATTGAACCCCTTAGGTGACCTAACACACCATTAAAATCGTTAGGTGCAGATTCTTCAAAATATGCAAACCCCTTTCCCAAAAGGAACGAGGTGTCTCAGCCAATGTCATAAACCCTTTCAACCAGCCCCGAAAGGAGCGCTTGGGGGAAAAGGGGGGTGCGACAGCATGGCGACTCTGCTGGGGATATCCAGGATCATACCATTTCAAATTGTTTCGTGAATTTTTGCCTTTGTTTTTGTTTAAATACTTGCACCCTTTCCTCTTCCCTTTACATGCAATTAATTGTTTACATCAGGTATTTACTTTTCCTCAGAGACGAAACTGACATGTCTCTTTGTTTTCTTTTGTAACTGCTTAAAATCATTATTGTTGTTTTTACCGCTTTCTTTAACGTGCAAGTACGTGACAACTTGTTTTAATACTTATTATTGCATAATCATGCTCAATATTCATACTCCACTTGTGCCAAACAAAATACTATTGCAACGCTTGATGAGTGGTTGCGCTCTTCCTACATTATTACCCACTAAATTTGGAAAGGCTTATTTGCGGTAAAACTAGTCGATCAGCGGTGCAGTCGACGGTTACGTGCCTTTCCCCCTTGAGTTGTCTCCTCAAGGGTACCAGTCTAAAACCCCATAGAAACCTTACTTTGTTGCACTGTTGCATGCATCATGGTCAAACCTAGTCGAGCTAATGTGTCGTCCGCACGATAGCTTTTAAGATAGCCTTATCCAAAAGTCCACTAGATTTCCCTAAACCAAAATGGACGCCCTCACGTTCTATGCATTTATTTGGAGAACTAAATGCTTCCTGCTAATTATTGACGTTAAATAGTTGAGTCCGGTGGGGGTAAGGGCCTAACCTTATTTTCTTTGCAGAAAAATGAGGCACGAAGTCCCCAGATTCGACATGGTCTCTAATATCCACCCAAGACTGTTGAGTTGGTGGGAAGATCTGCACTCTAGCGACAAAGCTATCGTCAGGAAACACTTGGGTAACCTACCATCTCTCCTAGAAATCCATCATAACAAAATGATAATAGAGGCTGCTACCCTGTTTTGGGATCGTGAAAGGTCCGTGTTCCATTTTGGGAACATCGAAATGACGCCTTTGATAGAAGAGATGGGAGGGCTGGCTAACATAGTATGGGAAACTCCAGGGTTGTTGATGCCTGAGAACCACACATGCAAAGGTTTTCTCAAAATGATGGGCCTGAAAAATGATGCAGAATTGGTATGTTTGGAGGATTCGTACATTCCTTTTGACTACTTGTACGAAAGGTATGGCCACAGCAAATCATACCGTACCTACCATGACGAGTATGCTATCACCTCTCTAGGACACGGCCATCACTGAGTGTTCGTGTTTATGGTTTGCCCTTTGGGTTTGATCGTGTTCTCGATGAAGAAAAGGATCCATACCAGGCTAGCCATGGTAACTAAGACCATAATGGAAAGGGTAGATGAGCAAGACTTCAGCATTGTGCCCATGATCATTGCAGACATATATCGGGCCTTGGAAAGGTGCCAACAAGGAGCAAAGCATTTCGAAGGTTGCAATTTATTACTTCAACTCTGACTCATGGAACATCTCCAAAGAGGCAAATACTGACAAGACATTCACCGCAGAATGTAGGATGACCACATCGCTTTCCATGACCCAAAGCGAATGACTTTTATCCCCGACATGTTCGCTCAGCCTAAAAATGTCGAGCGATGGGTTTAGCTTTTTGATAACTTGACTGAAGAACAGGTTCAATGGATGTTTGAATGGTTTCTGATGGATGAGTTCATCATTCGATCCCGAGACGCATCATTTCTGATACTGATTGGTCTAAGGGAACATAACATTACGTCTCTCTTCAAATTATGAAGCAAGCAGGTAGGAAGCAAGTCATACCTAGGGTCGAGAAGATGAGCCATCTTCGAGCCGACTTTCTAAATGATGACAGTCCTCACAACTGCCAAGCTCAAAACCTGTGGCACTGCAAGATTATACTTCAGAAAGACACCATCGAGCTAGACAAGTATCATGTTGGTTGTACCCCTTTCTATCTTGGTTGGTTAGAGTGGTCAGAGCAAGTCGGGGTACGTCCGAGGTCACAGGGTTAAAGATGAAAGGGCTGAGGCACAAGTCAAATACAACCAACTGTGCAAAAGGATCCGGGAATGTGAGGATGATCACCACAAGATACATGAGTCCAACAAGAAATTGATCAAGGAATGGAAGGACATGGCTATCAGTGCCAACAAGAGGCTGGGGTACTTGGAACGAGGTATAGTCGAGCTGGAAGAGAAGTTCATCAAAAGAGTCGAGAATTGTCAAACTGTTACAACACAACGAAACTAAATGGTTCGAATCTAAATTGATTTTAGGCTGTACACCTAATTTTCCTGGGATTGTAGTTCAATCGGTTTCTGAGCTTCATGTTACTCTTTCCAAGTGACAAGGCTGAAGGAGCTGAAGGAGGATATCTAGCCAGAACCTACCTGTTGTTGGGACTTCGCGAGCTGGGAAAACTGTACGAGGAAAGCAAGAATGCCGAGTCTAGGGAAGGTCCTTCTGGGACCAAGTAGATAGGAGTGTCTTTATTTTTCTCTATCAATGTAATAAGGCCAATGGCCATTAGTGACTTTTATTTTTCGTCTATAGTTTTGGGATTTGTCTATTTTTCTTATCAATAAAATGAGGCATTTAGCATTTTAAGTTCTCCAAATCTATTTTTCTCTAGGCCTACCTCGGGCACAAAGAGGTTCCCAACTTAGGACGCGTTTTACATTTCCACATTATGTGTTTAAATACCGCAATATTCTTTTTCATAATCCTCACTGACTTGGTTACCATTTTGTTTTTATTTATTTTTTCTTTATTATTCCCCTCCCCAAAGGTTAGTTCGTGCATTTTGGCATCATGAGCCTATCGCACAAGATCCAAGGGCCCTCCACCTACTCCTCCTCCTAGTCCTCCTAAGGGCAAAGAAAAAGTCAAAAGTAAGATGGAAGAGCCCAGCAGCACCAGAAAGGAGAATATGATTGAACGGGTAGAGGCCACTGATGGCGAGGTATTCAGGTCCTGCATGAGAACATGTCACCACTTGAATAGAAATTGCTGAAGTTTCAGGAAGAACTCGATGAAGTCTAAAATCTGGCCAACCTGTCATTTTCCCTCAATGTCCCCGACGTCGACCTCCCAAATGCTCAAAAGCCCACACCTCCACAAAATATTCCAAGACAGCAAAATCATCCCGCACCTCATAATCACGCCACTCCCCCAAAGAACAAAACTCTCCCGATGCAGTGAAATGCTTTCCACACCTCAAATGACACTCCCCTACTCATCCCAGAACCTCAAAACCCCACAAAGAACCATTTCCAGACCTATAACAATCCTATCTATGTGGAAACCATGACCCACTCCACTCCGCCTAGCTCACAGGCATCCGAGTCTGATAGAAAGGACTTACTTATCAAGAACATGGACGAGGAGCTTAAGAAACTAACCAGTCGAGTCCAGGGTGTTGAAGGAACCAAGGGAATTGAAGGGTTGTATTATGAAGACCTTTGTATACAACCTGATGTCGAACTTCCCGAGGGGTAAAAACCTTTAAAGTTAGAAATGTTTGACGGTACTGGTGATCCGAGAGTCCATTTGAGGACCTATTGAGACAAGTTGGTTGGCGTTGGGAAGGATGAAAGAATCCGCATGAAACTGTTCATGAGGAGTTTGAAGGGAGACGCAATGTCTTGGTACATCAGCCAAGACCCCAAGAAATGGTCAAACTGGGTAAGCATGGCGTCTGACTTTATGGACAAGTTTAGATTCAACACAGAGAACGCACAAGATGTGTTCTACATTCAAAATTAGAAGAAGAAACCCACATAAACCTTTCGCGAGTATGCTACTCGCTAGAGGTCCGAAGCCGCCAAAGTCATACCTGCTCTAGAGGAAGGGCAAATGAACAAGTTCTTTGTCCGGGCTCAGGACCCACAATATTATGAACGGTTGATGATGGTTGAAGGCCGCAAGTTCTCCGACATCATCAAACGGGGTGAGCGGATTGAAGAAGGTATTAAAAGTGGTATGGTTACAAATTTTGAAGCCTTGCAAGCCATTAACAAGGCTTTACAGTCCGGTGGTGTGTCTAAGAAGAGAGACGTGGGAGCCGTAATGGTTTCACAAAGAGCCAAGTCCCCACTCAAATACCAAACTTATCTAACACCTCCACTCACATACCAGCCAAACCTGAATTACCAAGCACCCTCACCAAACTACCAAGCACCCTCACCAAACTACCAAGTTCCACCACCCATATATCAACCTTCTTTGCCCAGATACTCACAACCCGCTCATGTCTACCACACTTATAATTCCCAGCCATTCCATTACCAATCACCCCCTACACGCCAAAACTTCCCTAGACCTCGTCCCAATTTTGATCGCCGCCCTACAAAGAAATACACTGCCATAGCCGAGTCCATTGACCAGCTGTATGAGAAGCTCCAATCTGCTGGTTACGCCACACTTATCCCTGCTGCCACCCCTGAGAACCCTTCTCAGTGGGTTAACCCAAATAAATCATGTGCATACCATTCCGGCATGAAAGGACACACCATCAAATAATGCCGCTCTCTGAAGGACGAAATACAGGCTCTCATTGACAAAAAGATTATTGTGGAAAAAGATCCCGCTCCAAACGTCCGCAACAATCCTTTGCTAGACCATAAGGGTAGAGGTATCCATATGATTGAAATAGAAGATGATTGGGATCCCAAGGGATCAATCGGGTTGATCGCAGAAGGCGATGACCCAAAGAAACCTGCAGTCACTCTCAAACCGATCATAGTCCAGATTCAACCGTCTGAGGACGCTGAGGTAGATATGTCTATACCACTTGGGTTTAAAGCTGCGCCACCTGAAAAGTCACCAGTGCCAATTGAAATTGAGTTTGTATCTCCATCAAATGCACCGGCACCATTCGAGGTCGCAGTCTTGCCACCCCGAACACACATTTCATTTGAAGAAAGGATGGTTGCACCAATTCCGGTGACAATGTCAACCATGATACCCTTCTATTCAAATGCTATCCCTTGGGACTATACAGACAAGGAGATAAGTAAAGGCAAGGTCAGGTCAGGTATGAGGAGGCTGTTGCAGCACAGGGTATGACGAGAACTGGTAGGGTCTACACCCCTGAGCATCTGGTCGAATCAAGAAAGCAGGCCGCCAATCGGCCTCCCCTTATCAAAATAGGTCCCGATGACCTTTGGAGAAAGGTACAGGCTAAAAATTATTTAGTCATCGACCAACTGAACAAGACACCGGCACATATATCCATCCTCTCTTTGCTACAGAATTCTGAAACACACAGAAATGCTTTGTTGAAAGTGTTGAGTGAAGCATATGCGCCAAACAACATCACTAGCGGGGAAATGGCCAATATGGTAGGCCAGGTAATGGAAAGTCACAAAATCACTATCATGAGGACAAGCTACCACCAGAAGGATTAGGGCAAAACAAAGCGTTGCATATCACCGTGCAATGCGAAGATCATTTCATCACAACGATCTTGATCGATGGAGGTTCCAATCTTAACATATGTCCGTTGATAACACTCAAGAAATTGGGTAAAGGGCTACATGAGATAAGGGATAGAGCGATCAATGTGAAAGCCTTCGACGGTTCTCAGAGGTCCACCATGGGGGAGATCAGTCTATGTCTGCATATGGGACCGACTTGCTTCGAAGTGGATTTTCATGTGATAGATGTGCCAGCATCCTACAACATATTGTTGGGGAGACCCTGGATTCATGTTGTTGGGGCCGTAGCGCCAACGCTACATCAGGCGGTGAAATTTGAGTGGAAGCACCAAGAGGTGATTATTCATGGTCACGGTAGCAACCTCATTTATAGTCGTCAAACTATTCCGGTGATTGACGGAAAAAGGAAGATAGGCGGGGGATATTACCACCACATTGAGCGGGTCAATGCTATCAACAAGGACAAGTGGTGGGATAGAAAGATTGAGAGCATCCTGAACTGGAGAGGATATGAGCCATGAAAAGGGCTCGGTAAGAACCTCCATGGGATCACGAAGCCTATAAAGCTCAAGAAACATGGTACTACTTTCGGACTGGGGTATGAGTACACTTGGCAGGAATTCAACGACTGGTCGCCACTTTGGCGTGGTCCCTATTACCCTTTGGAGCAGCCGATACCTCAGCTTGAGCAGACTTTCAAGCAGGCCGACATTACGGATCAGACGAAGAAGAAGCACTTCCAGCGATGAGGAGTTTGTTCCTAGAGGACGAGGATATCAATTGTTGTGTTGTTCTCGAGGAGGAAGGGGAGGAAGGCCCTTCCATACAGACTGTAGGCAAGGGGACATATCTCAAGAACTGGTCTATCAAGACAACCAAAGCCCGACGAGCCTCGGGGTAGCAAGGCTAAAACAAACATTATTTACTGTTTTATTCACTAAATGATTTTCCTTTTCCTGCATTTTTCAGTTTCTGCAATAAGATCTTCAATGTTCAAAACAGTTATTCAATTCATCAAAGCATTTTCTAAATTTCTCTTACGAATCTGATATTTATTGCTATTGTTTTCTCTCATTACTTTATTTATACAGCATTACTATTACTTGTCTTGATGAACCGCTGATTGTGACATGCAATGAGACAACGTAGCAAACGGACATTGATTCTGACAAAGACGACATACCTGACGAGATTGTCAAAGAAGTTGAGAACTTTGAGAACAGACCTAAGTCCAACCTAGACGAGACTGAAGTTATCAACCTAGGAGATTCATAAAACGTCAAGGAGACTCGCACCAGCATTCATTTGTCACATCAGAAAAGAAAGAATACACAGAGTTTCTAAAAACGTGTGAGGGTGTATTTGCATGGTCGTATGATGACATGACTGGTCTAAGTACGTCTATTGTGGCTCACAAAATTCCAACCAATCCAACGTGTCCACTGGTGAAACAAAAGCTCAGAAAGTTCCAACTCGACATGAATTTGAAAATAAAATAAGAAGATACCAAGCAGATCAACGCCAAAGTTCTCCAAGTAGTGGAGTACCCGACATGGTTAACCAGCATTCTACCTGTGCCGAAGAAGGACGTGAAGGTCAGAGTCTACGTCGACTGCCTGGATATCAACCGGGCCAGTCCGAAAGATGACTTCCCTTGCCAAATATATACATTCTGATTGACAACTGCGCCAAGCATGAATTGCAGTTCTTCGTGGATTGCTTTGCTGGTTATCACCAGATTTGGATGGATAAGGAAGATGCTGAGAAAACGGTGTTCATTACGCTATGGGGAGTGTATTGTTACAAGATGATGCCATTCGGCCTAAAGAATGCAGGGGCCACCTACATGAGATCCATGACCACCATATTCCACGACATGATTAACAAGGAGATCGAGGTGTACGTGGATGATGTCATTATCAAATCAAAGAAAGTTGTTGATCAGATAGAGGATTTGAGGAAGTTCTTCAATAGATTGCAAAAATACAATCTGAAACTAAACCCCGCGAAGTGTGCATTCGAGGTTTCTTCTTGGAAGTTACTGGGGTTTATTGTAAGCCGCCGGGGAATAGAATTGGATCCGTCAAAAGTCAAAGCCATTCAAGAACTACCACCGCCAAGGAATAAGAAAGATGTGATGAGTTTCTTGGGTCGGCTTAATTACATCAGCTGGTTTATAGCACAATCTACATTCATCTGTGAGCCAATCTTTAAGATGCTGAAGAAGGACGTTGTGACCAAGTGGACCGATAATTGTCAAAAGGCTTTCGACAAAATCAAGGAATATTTGTCAACACCGCCAGTCCTAGTACTGCTCGAGCCAGGTAGACCTCTGTTACTCTATCTTGTCGTGTTAGATAAAGCTTTTGGCTGCGTTCTGGGGCAGCACGATGAAACATGAAGGAAGGACCAAGCTATTTATTACCTCAGCAAGAAGTTCACTCCATATGAGGCCCAGTATACTCTATTAGAGCGTACCTGTTATTCTCTAACTTGTGTCGCCCAAAAGCTGAGGCACTACTTTTGTGCTACACAACATATCTCATATCAAGGATGGATCCATTAAAGTACATCTTTTAGAAGCCCATGCCCACTGGAAAGCTAGCCAAGTGGCAAATCCTACTGAGCGAATTTGACATTATTTACGTGACTCAAAAGGCAGTTAAAGGACAAGATCTGGCAGACCATCTTGCTGAGTATCCTGTAGGTAGAGAATACGAACCCTTGAAAACATATTTTCCTGATGAAAAGGTATCGTTCATAGGAGAAAATATTGCAGAACCCTATGATGGTTAGAGGATGTTCTTTGATGGAGCAGAAAACTTCAAGGGAGTCGGAATTGGAGTAGTCCTAGTATTAGAGACCGGTCAGCATTATCCGATATCCGCCAAACTCAGGTTCCCTTGCACCAACAATATGGACGAATAAGAAGCCTGCATCTTAGGGCTCAATATGGCCATTGACATGAACGTTTAGGAGCTGTTAGCGATCGGTGATTCAGACTTATTGGTACATCAGGTACAAGGAGAATGGGAAATAAAGAATTCCAAGATACTACCGTATCTGCACCACGTACAGGAATTAAGAAAGAGGTTCACAAAGATAGAGTTCCGGCACGTCCCTAGAATCCAGAATGAGTTCGCTAACAAATTGGCTACTTTGTCCTCAATGATCCAGCATCCGGACAAGAATTTCATTGACTGTATTCCTATAAAGATCCATAATCAGCCAGCTTACTGTGCCCATGTTGAAGAAGAAGCGGACGGAAATCCTTGGTTTCATGACATCAAGGAGCACTTGGCAAAAGGAGAATACCCCGAGCTTTCAAATTCCACTCAAAAATGCACACTTCGGATATTGTCCAACAATTTCTTTCATAGCGGAGGAATCCTGTATAGGAGGACTCCCGATTTGGGGTTATTAAGGTGTGTTGACGCAAAAGAGGCATCCAAATTGCTGGAATAAATTCATGCTGGGACTTGCGACCCACATATGAACGGTTTTGTTCTGGAAAAGAAGATACTCCGAGCTGGTTACTTTTGGATGACTATGGAAACGGACTGCATCCAGTATGTTCGGAGATATGATAAAGTTGCCCCCGAGTGAGCTCAATGCAACAAGCTCACTATGGTCATTTGCCGCCTGGGGTATGGACGTTATTGGACCAATCTAGCCTGCCGCCTCCAATGGCCACAGGTTCATTCTGGTCGCATTAATTACTTCACTAAATGGGTTGAACCAGCCTCCTACAAAGAAGTTACTAAGAAAGTCATGGCCGACTTTGTCCGCGACCGCATTGTTTGTCGGTTCGGAGTTCCAGAGTCAATCATCACCGACAATGGTTTTAATCTCAACAGTGACTTGATGAAAGCTATGTGTGAAACTTTCAAGATCAAACACATGAATTCCAAAGCATACAGACCTCAGATGAATGGAGTCGTAGAGGCCGCTAACAAAAACATCAAAAAGATACTAAGGAAGATGATAGAAAGGCACAAGCAGTGGCATGAAAAATTATCATTAGCCTTTTTGGGATACCGCACCACTGTCTGCACATCAACATGGGCAACTCCCTATATGCTAGTTTATGGTACAGAGGCTGTTATTCCTACCGAAGTGAAGATTCCATCTCTAAGAATCATACAAGAATTTGAGCTCAGCGATGCAGAGTGGGTAAGGAGTCGTTATGAGCAACTAGCGCTCATAGACGGGAAGATAATCATAACAGAATGGCCACGGCCTTCAACAAGAAAGTCAAGATAAGACGATTCACACCCGGGCAGCTTGTGTTAAAGAAAATCTTTTCACATAAAGATGAAGCCAAGGGGAAGTTCTCTCCCAACTGGCAAGGTCCGTACATGGTTCATAGAATGCTGACAGGAGGAGCACTCATACTGGCAGAAATGGACGGAGAAGTTTGGCCGAAACCGATCAATTCAGATGCAGTCAAACACTACTATGTGTAACTCTATGTGGTTTTGTCAACAATGTAAATTCGACTACACCTGACCTGATTCCCGTTTAAGAGGGGATACGTAGGCAGTCCTATGGGTTTGGTCACAATTCAATAAAAATATATTTTCCCCCGCAATTGGAAACTAGGGCAGAATTTTGAGGAGGACCCTCAAAATCCTGAAGCGAGCAGCAGTCCACAAGCATTCACCGAGCCAACTGGCCTCAAAATTCTAAAGCAAGTTCAGCCAATCGCCGCACGAGCAGCAGTCAGAGGCGTCCACCCAGCAAACTGGGGCAGAATTTTGAAGAGGACCCTCAAAATTCCGCAGCAGGAGAGGTTGCAATGTCTCGAACCATGTCACACCGTCGGTTCATCTAAAACTATTTTAGAATATATATTATATTTTTACAAAATCATGCATATTTATTTTTCTGAAATAACTTGTTTAGCGAATGCTACCCCAATGATACAGACAATATCATCATGATAAAGAAAACGAGCCAAGCAAAGCCAGCGGGAATGCGAACTAACCTTCCCCCTTTACAAAACTAACGATCTTTCTTTGGATGCAGACACAAAAATTGCAAAAGCCCAAAAACATATTTTCCGCTCAAAGAACAGACATCGTTCCTCAAACCCGTCACACATGCCGACATTTATTATCAGCACAAACCATGCTTCATTATCACAATGCTCTACCGCAATTTAACACCAGCTAAGAATTTATGTTGTCCTTCCTTTAATATTGCATAAGGCTACCATTCTGCCTTCCGAGGTTAAGCTCTACCTCCACCTCCATTCACATCTTGCATAAGGATACCTTTCTGCCTTCCCGAGGTTAAATGCTTCCTCCATCTGCATTCACATATTGCATAAGGCTACCATTCTACCTTCTGAGGTTAAACGCTACCTCCATCTGCATTCGCATATTGCATAAGGCTACCTTTCTGCCTTTCGAGGTTAAACACTACCTCCATCTGTATTCGTATCTTTCATAAGGCTATCTTTCTACCTTCCGAGGTTAAGCTCCCTCCATCATCATTAGCATCTTGCATAAGGCTACCTTTCTGCCTTCCAAGGTTAAATGCTACCTCCATCTGCATTTGCATCTTGCATAAGGTTACCTGTCTGCCTTCCGAGGTTAAACTCTACCTCCATCTACATTCCCATATTGCATAAGGCTACCATTCTAACTTCCGAGACTAAAAGCTTTGTCCATCTGCATTCGCATCTTGCATAAAGCTACCATTCTGCCTTCCGAGGTTAAACGCTACCTCCATCTGCATTCGCATATTACATAAGGCTACCTTTCTGCCTTCCCGAGGTTAAATGCTACCTCCATCTGCATTCGCATATTGCATAAGGCTACCATTCTACCTTCTGAGGTTAAACGCTACCTCCATCTGCATTCGCATATTGCATAAGGATACCTTTCTGCCTTTCGAGGTTAAACATTACCTCCATCTGTATTCTTATCTTGCATAAGGCTATCTTTCTACCTTCCGAGGTTAAGCTCCCTCCATCATCATTAGCATCTTGCATAAGGCTACCTTTCTGCCTTCCAAGGTTAAATGCTACCTCCATCTGCATTTGCATCTTGCATAAGGCTACCTGTCTGCCTTCCGAGGTTAAACTCTACCTCCATCTGCATTCCCATATTGCATAAGGCTACCATTCTAACTTCCGAGACTAAAAGTTTTGTCCATCTGCATTCGCATCTTGCATAAAGCTACCATTCTGCCTTCCGAGTTTAAACGCTGCCTCCATCTGCATTCGCATCTTACATAAGGCTACCATTTTTCCTTCCGAGGCTAAACGCTGCCTCCCATTTACTTCTCAAAAGCAACCAATGCCTCTAGCATTTACTGCGCTTTCCTTTGGTCTAAGCTCTGCCCCTTTAATTTGCAAGACTAAGTTGTGTCTTGTCAGCATCATACTATTGCATCTTCATGGGCTGAAATATCGCCAACTTATCCAAAGGCCTCATCGTTCGGAGGCACAATCTTCATGGCGCGAGAACACCATGTCATGGCCTGAGGATCTCTTTTATCAATTTACATATCATTATTCAAAGGCACCATCTCCATGGCCCGAGAACATCATTNTTCGGAGGCACCATCTTCATGGCCCGAGAACACCATGTCATGGCCTGAGGATCTCTTTTATCAGTTTGCATATCATTATTCAAAGGCATCATGGTTTGGAGGCACCATCTTCATGGCCCGAGAACATCATTTCATGGCTTGCGAATCCTGCATCAAGCAATTCATGGCCCAGGACATCATGGTCTAAAGAAGTCATCCTTAACCGTCCAAAGACAACATTCATAGTCCAACGGGAATTTTTATCATGTTTAAATTACGAACGATATGCTTGTATTACTCATTTGCAGGTAACCTGGCAAGAAACAACCATCATGGCAGGCGCGGTCCCGCCCCAATTCTGCTAATTACCCCGTAAGCCGTTTATTCAATCAGTCCTACATGTTGCGTCAGTTCTTGTAAAAAGCTCCATCGGTATGCTTTGCCGATGGCTCCTGAACTACATACGACTTGATTCCTGTAAAACCAGGGATATGTAAGCAACTCAAAAACCAGGGTGCGGCCTAAACCTCTTCAAACCACTTCGCTCGGTCAAAATTAGCCATCATGTCTTTACCCGACAACTCTTCCATCCTTCCCGGGTAAAGAGAGACAGTTGTTGATACCCAATTTTTCCTCAAACTATTTTAAAATTTGCATATATACCTTCAAAATCACTCTTTATAATAACTAGTATCTTTTCGTAATTTTTCATATTTTTATTAAATTCTTTTCCAATATATTCAGTATTTTTATATTCAATAATTATTCATATATTGTATTCTAAATAATTTCAAAATATTTCCCAACTCAATATATCATTTTGAATCTTATTAGGATTTAATTATTTCATAAATTAGCCGATTCGACATTATTTGACCATAATTACAATAATTTTTCAATTATGGCATAATTGTACATTTTATACCATTTAAATCAATAATTATTTATTTCATATTTTCTATATTAATTAATTTCCTTAATTTCACCTATTTAGCCTTAGNAGGCCTCATCGTTCGGAGGCACAATCTTCATGGCGCGAGAACACCATGTCATGGCCTGAGGATCTCTTTTATCAATTTACATATCATTATTCAAAGGCACCATCTCCATGGCCCGAGAACATCATTTCATGGCTTGCGAATCCTGCATCAAGCAATTCATGGCCCAGGACATCATGGTCTAAAGAAGTCATCCTTAACCGTCCAAAGACAACATTCATAGTCCAACGGGAATTTTTATCATGTTTAAATTACGAACGATATGCTTGTATTACTCATTTGCAGGTAACCTGGCAAGAAACAACCATCATGGCAGGCGCGGTCCCGCCCCAATTCTGCTAATTACCCCGTAAGCCGTTTATTCAATCAGTCCTACATGTTGCGTCAGTTCTTGTAAAAAGCTCCATCGGTATGCTTTGCCGATGGCTCCTGAACTACATACGACTTGATTCCTGTAAAACCAGGGATATGTAAGCAACTCAAAAACCAGGGTGCGGCCTAAACCTCTTCAAACCACTTCGCTCGGTCAAAATTAGCCATCATGTCTTTACCCGACAACTCTTCCATCCTTCCCGGGTAAAGAGAGACAGTTGTTGATACCCAATTTTTCCTCAAACTATTTTAAAATTTGCATATATACCTTCAAAATCACTCTTTATAATAACTAGTATCTTTTCGTAATTTTTCATATTTTTATTAAATTCTTTTCCAATATATTCAGTATTTTTATATTCAATAATTATTCATATATTGTATTCTAAATAATTTCAAAATATTTCCCAACTCAATATATCATTTTGAATCTTATTAGGATTTAATTATTTCATAAATTAGCCGATTCGACATTATTTGACCATAATTACAATAATTTTTCAATTATGGCATAATTGTACATTTTATACCATTTAAATCAATAATTATTTATTTCATATTTTCTATATTAATTAATTTCCTTAATTTCACCTATTTAGCCTTAGTTTCATTTTATATGATTATTATCTATTTTTATTAATTATTTATCTAATTTTAATGGGTATTTAACAAATAGCCATTCTTTATTTAAATTCCAGCCTAAATCAAACCTGGTCCTAACCCAATTAATTTAGCCCAATACCCAAGCCCAATCTCTAAATCCTACCCGACCCAGTATCTGATTGAATTTGGTCGTTGATCAATTTTTATCAACGGCCCAGATCTCCCCCTTCCTAATTTAACCCCTAATGACTACCCCCTCATTCATTTCCCCCGTTCCCATTCTCTCTCAACCGTCTCTCTATCTCCGTCTCTCTATCCCCGGTTCTCTCTAGAACCTTCTCACCTTCCCCATTTCCGATGAGCTCTGTTCATCTTCCCCGGCCACCTCTCTCGCCGGAGACCATGACCTCTCACCTCTCCTAGTCTATGTCTCACCCCACACCGGCTTTGACACTGGACTGAGGTCCTTAGATGCACCTGGAGCGGTTCAACTCCTACCTATGGTCCTTCATGCCATTTTTCGGCCACCCATTGTCGTCTGAGTAAGGTTCTTACATGTTCCAGTCTCCACCAGTAAAACCTTGAGTTTTTCTCTCCTTTTTGGGTTCTCTCTTCGAAACCGTAACTTCTAAGAATTCCGATCTTTATAGATCTGTAATAGATCTATACATATCTCAAGTTGTTTTGATGTTTTATTTAAGAGTTTTCCATTTTTCCTAAAACGATTTTTGTTTTCCAACTAGGGTTTCTAAAAAAACCTTTCTGCAAAAACGATTTCTTCAAGTTTAAGGGTTCTTTTGAGATTCTTCTCGTATTTTTAAACGATTTCTGTCAAAATCTCTTTTTCTTAGTTTATTATGTTAAAACTTTAGTTTTAACATTGTATTATTATCTTAGGTTTGACTTTATTGATCTACTCTTTTGATTTGTATATGTGTCTGTCTCTTATGAATACGTCCTGAGTTTTCTATGATTTTTATCCTATTTTTTCTAATTAGGGTTCTTGATTTTGGCTTTTTCTGCTTATGTTGTACTTGCTCTATTTAATTCCTCTAGTTTTTACTATTTTGTTTAGATGAATCTCTAATCCTATGTGATTTCTTGCTGCTACAGTCATTAGGGTTTCTGACTCTTCGATTCTCCCTATTATATCATGTTCTTTTGTTAATTCTTTTAATCATTTACTGTGTGCTAGTATTGAATCCCTGATCCTATATGATTTTTACTTGACTCTCTTATTTTCCTATCCTATTATGTGTTTACTTCGTGTACTCACAAGAATCAGCATTACTCCTGTTTAAACCCCTAATTTCCTGTAACTGAACCTCTCATTAATCTTTTGTGATGATTTCCTTACTGATTTACAACCTTTAAATTATTTCCTTGCCTTATTTTGGTTAACTATGCTGTCACTCGGAGTTTTATATTATTTCCTTAATTGAAACATTCTGAACCTAGCCTCAATTGCATGTCTCATACTTGTACTATGCTAAGTTATTTCCTTATATGCTATATGCAGTCACATATGGTACATTTCCTTATTTGATGTCTGTATAATACCGTTTGAACTTGATTCCTTCAATTAAGGGATACCTATGCTGATTTTGTACTGATTGATACTTAGTCTCTTAATTAAGGGTTAACTTTGATTCCTACCTTATTTGCTACTTGTTTTCAAAACTATATATGCATTACTTCTCAGAGACATAGAAGAACAACGAATATGTTCAACTCTCTCTCACACAACTAAAACTTGCTCTCTATTCTCTCTCCTATGCTACTTGCTAATATTCTAAGTTAGCCGGCTGCAAGCCAAGGCTAACTACTATGCCTCTCCTATTTCTTCTTTGTGATTCTGCTTTCTTCACTTCACTGGTATGTTGTAATTCAGATTTCAGTCCTCAAACCAACATGTTTTTATTGTTGTTTCAATTCATTATGTTCTTGATATATTTCTATCTACAATTCTGTTGTTCAACATGTAATTAGAATCTCTGTTGCATCCAATATGTTAAGTTGTCTTATTCCTATGTGAATCTTAATTCCTATGTTTGTACATTAGTTTTCTAAGGGCATCCTCTATTGCCTTAAGTTGTCTGATACTATGTTTAGTCTGATCTTGTACTATGCTACACCCCAATTCCCTGAACCCTTAGGAGATTCTTATTGTGTACCTATGCATATATATGTCTGTTTACTACTTTATACCTTATGTGTCCCTCAGATCCCATTACCCCTGTTTCTGGTTGATTGACTGTTATTGGTTGTTTGTGTGATGTGGAACTTGTTTGGTATTTCTGTTCTTTCGGTCTAGTTTAGTGTTTTAAACTTTTTTTTATAAAATCATTTCTATTAAGTCTCTTTTCAAAAGCTTCTTTCTTACTCAAAGTTTTCAAAACTATGTCAAGCACTCTCACATATACTCTTAGAAGTCTAGGTTCTGCCCCCTCTGTGTGAGCATTGCCTTGGGACCCTTGAGCTCCCTCTGAACTTTGACACACAAAGGCTGGCCATTCCACACTACACTTACTCTATCTTGGCTACGAAATCTGGGTGTGAGCACTGCCAAGGATCCCTTGAGGTCCTTAGGGAACTCTGACACACCCGGATTGTGAAAAGGCTGTGAACATTACTTGGCATTGAGGACATGGAGATCTGGGCCTATTATGAAGGCTCACTATAGTTAACTTCTTTATTTCTTATTTCTAGTTATGTCATTTATACAAATGGCCTGTAATAATTATTTGTAAACAACTATTGGGGATGGATAGTGCAAAGGGAAAAGGGTAGTTATGCATGTTATAAATATCAAAGGGTAGAAACCATGTTATTACGTTTACATTCCTTATGCGCAATAGAATCATGTTTAGGATCAATATGCGCAAAGCATATCATGCAATCATGCTATTTGGGCTTTATGAACATTGTTTCAGTATCTTGTTTCAGTACTGTCATTCATCACTTAGAAAAATTATGTGATAGGGTAAATAATGTTAATAATTGGTATCTTCTGCAATCATGTTTCATATTACTATGCGCACTTAGAGATCATGTTTAGGATAAACGACACTAAAATAAACTGCCCCTCTTGCATATTCTGAAATCGTGCTTAATGCTGTAATTATTGTGCATTTAGAAATCCTACTTAGGATTCTGTATTTTGCATCCCTATCTGTGCATTAGATACCATGTCTTAGGATTTCATTCATACTCGCTTAACAACACCTAGTCTAACTACTGTTGTATGTTATTTTACACCTAGGCAAGCCTTAGAAAATCATTTAAAGAAGTAAAACCAGAATTGTCCTTTGTGATTAGTGTTCAACTGTCAGCATGCTAAAATCAGTAGGCAAAACTGATTAGGACTGCCTCTTTGAGTTATGAAACAAAAGGCCTGTTTCTTTGACATTTTTTAAATCACCTAGATACCATGCTTTAGGATTCTGAATTAATATAGACGTTAGTTTTGTATGAGACATGATGTTTATATGTACTGTGTGTGGAGGAATACTTGAGCCTTTATCTGCTTTCCATGCTTTCCCTTTATCTGCAGCCCTACTTGTTTATTATATGTCACCTTAGCATTCTTACCTTTAAAACCTGAGGGTCTGCCCAGCACCTCCTTTATGATAGGAGTCCTAATTTCCTCCGGTACTGATAGGAAGGGACGGCTAACAACATGCAATAGAGGTCGAGACCAACATTCGATTTAGTTACTTTCATGGGTTGGGAAGGTTAGAATATGGATATCATGACCGGTGCACTAATACCACGTGTAGCACCTCTTCGAGGAGTGATTACCGGGTATTGCATTGATGTGATCCATATTATTATAAACCTAGGATACCTTTTATATTCTTTGATCGTAATCCTTTCAAAATCTAATCTTCTTTACTATTTTCAAACATCTGCATGCTTAGGATCCTGAGGGGTGCCTAACACCTTCCCCTTGGGATAATTTCAAGACCTTACCCAATCTATGGTTAGTAACGTCGTTGTAATTGAACCCCTTAGGTGCCCTAATGCACCGTTAAAATCGTTAGGTGGGGACTCTTCAAAATATGCAAACTCCTTTCCCAAAAGAAATGAGTTGTCTCAACCAATGTCATAAACCCTTTCAACCGGCCCCGAAAGGAGTGCTTAGGGAAAAAGGGGGCGCGATAGAGTTTCATCTTCAGGAGCAGAAAGTTCTGTTTCAGGCATATGAGGATCAACCACAGGTGCAGATTCATCATCAGAGACCACCCTCCTCCTGCGTGACCTACGGACCACCGAACCCTCCTCTTCCTCTTCCTCCTCTAAGGTCCTAGACCCACTTGCTTTTCTTTTCGGTGAGGAGGAACCAGCAATGATCTCCTGGGCCTTAGCCAGAGACAGCCTTGAAGCGGACACAGCCGCGGCAGAAAATCCACGAGCAGGAAACCCTACCAAATAAAAGGGGTCAGATAAAGCTCAAAAAAGAGAAGAAGTAAAAACAAAAAAACTTCACTTACTGTGGGTCTTCACCTTCCAACCAAACCTCAAAGAGAGGTACTTCCACGAACGTTCTTCTCAAGGAGCGATTGAAGGGAGTTTTTCTACCCAATCACGGAAACCGGAGACATTCTCGGCGGTTCCCATGGTTGCTGCAAAAGAAGAAGAAACAGTCACGGTACTGAAGGTTCATCAAAAGTGAAGAAAAGGAAAGTCAGCAAAATTGTACTCACGTGGAAAGTTCCACTTCTCAGGGAAGGGGAGATTTTCTTCACCTACTAAACCTGAAGTAGGGACAGCCACATACCGGACATACCAACCTCTATCTTTGTCATCATCTGGAGTAACTAACACCCTTTTACTCCTAGCCGCGATAGTAAACACTCCTTGGCGGAACAACATCGGAGAATAGAGGTGAATAAGGTGATGAAAAGTAAAGGGTACGGAAGCTAAATTGGACAAATACCTAAGGCACGCGACTACTGGCCAAATAAGAGAACCAACTTGTCCCAGACAAACTTTGAAGAATCGTCAAAACTCGATGATAACAGGGTCGACGGGAGGCTTGAATCCTAATATGAAGGGATAAGTGTATTGGTAAAATAGAGTTTCACACGTAAGCCAACTCCTGACAATTCAGCCAGTTATGTGGACACATGAGAACGCGACAGCTGGATGTGATTCTTTGAAGAGGTATGGACCAAAGAGGCACGATTCAATAAACCCTCGAGCTCATCAGCCACGGGAAACTCGCTCTAATCAAGACAAGGAAGGGATACGATCAGAGTGAATCTAGACAGAATTACAGATAGATTCAGGAATCCCAATAAAAAGTCCAAACGTTGTGTAACCTTCACATAACAGTTACATTTGCCCTTGGTAACGCTTCATTAATGCAATAATTAGTCATTAATGAGCAATTATTGCAAGAGGAAAACGTTATATTGAGAAACCTCCTATATAATGGAAGGAAATATAACTTGTTAGGACATCTGATTTTCGAATACAATCTACTTTGCTTTTCTATATTTCGGCAATATTGTCTATTACTCGTTTCTCTTTATTTTAGTATTATTTCCTTGATTATCAGTAACCCGTGTTCATCCTAGAAATAGCTTTGGTCAAAGGATCTAATTCTTTGGTTAAACAATAAGTATAGACATTAGAATATCCAGTCTTGTAAGAGGTTATTCTTTGGTTATCGTTAGGAACAACAACAGGAAAATCAAGCTTCCAATAACAATCCCTGCGTACAAGAGACACTAAGCCCTATGTTTTTGGACAGGATAAAGGTTAGCAATGTCATGTGATGACATTGAAGAAAGCTTCTCACTCATGGCTTGACTATCCTTGGCAAAAGAACACTCCACATGAAAAATCTCATCAACTCTCGGCTCACGAAGCAGTTCATTGTGTTCTCTACTCTTTAATGAAGATCTAGAAGCCCCAGCCCTCGAAAAAGATGAAGGAGTGTTAGACCTAGAACATGGCCGGGGGGGGGGGGAGAATAAGAAGAACGACCCCAGGAAGGAGTAGAATTTAGGTTCCTAAGCCTACCGCCCCTCCTACTCCGTGTTGGAGCAGAAGAAGGAGTAAGTTCATCTACAATGATGACCTTTTTCGATTGCTGGTTTGAAGAAGACATATTTACGAACATGAAGAATTTACAAATAAAGAAAGAAGGTTAGAAGTTTTCCGTGAAAGTAAAGAAAGGAAAAGTGGTATTTATACTTAAAGGCAACCATCAAAAAATGGAAAAAACAGTGATGTGAAAGTCATAATTGAAGTTGTCACTTCGAAACTGATGCAGCCGCAAAAAGCCCTGAAAGGCGCTGAATAATTGCAGAACTAGTCCAGGAAAGCCACGTGGTATGGGCATTAAATGGAAGTGACAAGTGATGCATACATTCAGAGACGGATGCAATGGAATGAGTGAAGCGGCGACAAAATGTTCCCGCCATAAATGAGTATCCACTTACCAAATATTAATCGATAAATAAGTGGTAAGTCGGGAGACTATCTGTATTGGTAAAAATGAGCTTCACACGTGTAATACTTATGATGACTCAGCAATCTATGTGGAGCAATGACAACATGACAACTAGACGAGACTTTATGAAGAAGTACGAGAGAGGAACGGAACAACATGCCCATGGGGTAATCAGCTACGGGAATCTCAACCTAATTGAGAAGGCGAAGACACGGGAAGACAGAATAAAGGGAAGATTTGGGGATCTACAATTAATGAGCTAAAATATTACATAATCTTCAAGCAACAGTTACGATTAATCATTGTAACGTTACATTAATTCCATTATTAGCCATTAATGCTCAATCACTGAAAATAGTAGACGTTATATTAAGAAATTCCCTATAAAAGGGAGTAAAATATAACTTGTAAAGACACGTTTGAACCACTATTAAAATATACTTACTTTTTACGCATCTTTCCGCTTTCTATTTACGAAATTAATTACAATTATTAGTATATTCTTTGGTTATCAGAAACCCGTGTTCTTCTAAAAATAGCTTTGGCAGAGAATCTAATTCGTTGGTTAAACACATATCCCGCCTTGTCACACCGTATGTGCAATATCAATAGAAAACACAGCACGGCAGAAACCTTGTGCAAACCCCTATATCAACAACCGCACGGTATAAACCTCGTGCATCATAATAACCACAACCGCACGGCAGAAACCTCGTGCATCACCACAACAAGTACAACAACAACAATTGACAATAATACCAGATACGGTAGATACATCAATTCAAGAACCTTTGATCGCAAGAAAAGCAAGGCTCGTTCACAAGGAATAAGCACAACAAAGAATACTAGGCATAATAAGGACAACTCAGCAAGGAAGAAAAATAGCATGTAAAAGTCGTACCCAAATGCACGGTTCCACAACAAAGAAACTCACACGAATCCGATAACTCCATATAAGGGAAAATCAACTAAGGTACAGAATATATAAACTTCTTTTAAGGTTGAGCCGTTACGAGGATATTTAACAATTTCACTTAAGGACAAGCAGCAGGAAAATAATCATAACTTTAGTTAAGACCAAACAATTATAGGATGAGATAAAGATAACCACAATTTGAGATAAGCAGTTAAGAGGACCTAGCATGACAGTAAAAGGAGTAAAATCTTCAGATAAGTCAATTAGGAGTCAAACAGGCAAGAGGAATAAATCCAAAAGTAGCAAATCCTACATTTTAGCAAGTAAAGATGAAACTAGATATTAGGAAATTCAATTATGCCAAGAACAAATCATACTCAACGAATATAAGGACCTAAGATTCCTAAGAGGTTAACTTTCCACAAATAAGTCCGAGCACGCACTCGTCACCTCGCATACACGGACTACAATCAACATAGAAGACTCAAATCCTGAGGGAAAATTCCCCCACACAAGGTTAGGCAAGATACTTAACTCAAAGACGACAAATCGGTATTCTAAAATGGACTTCTCAGGTGAAAAGCCCTTCGGACGGCTCAAATCCACCTAGAACAACATCAAAACATAAATAAAACTTATAAGGAGCTATTCTGGATAAGAAAGCTTCAATCTTTATCAAATTCTAAAAATCGGTCACAAAAGTCGACCCCCGGGCCCCCACCTCGGTACCCGAAACATTTTACAAAAAATTGAATACCCATTCCAAAATGAGTTCAACTATACAAAAATTACCAAATTCCGATACCATTTCGCCCCACAAATCATGAAATTTCGTTTTAGGAATTTCTTCAAAAACCAACCTTTTTTCCAACTAAAAACACAATTTTAATGATAAAAACAAAGACTAAATCATGGAATAAATTTAGTTCCAAAATTTACCCACTCGATTAGCTTGAAGACCACCAAAAATCGCTCCAAAATCTAAAGTCCAAAACTCAAAATATGACGAAAATAGACAACCCTCGACTTATATGAATCTGCCCAGCACTTCCGCATATGTGGACAATTAGGCGCACATGCGCAACCGCTTCTGCGGTCCCTTAACCGCACCTGTGACTTTTCACTTAAGGGCCTAAACCGCATCTGCGTCTCCAGAACCGCACGTGCGGCCCGCATGTGCGGCCAACCTCTTCGCATGTGGGGAAATTGCCAAGACCAGCTCCTCTCGCACATGCGCTTCCTCCATCGCACCTGCACCCAAGGTCTGCATGTGCGATTACACCAGAACTCAGCGCTCCCAAAACCATGGAATTCATCTGGGACTCGTCCGCAACACACTCGGGGCCCTCGGGACCCCATCCAAGCATACCAACAGGTTCCATACTCTAACACGGACCCGCTCGAGGTCTCAAATCACATCAAAACACGGCGAAGCTATGAATCGAGCTTATGAACTTCCAATTCTTTAAACTTCTAAACTCGTTCCGAAACCTATCAATTCAACCTGGAATGACACCAAATTTTGCAGACAGGTCCCCATTCACATAACGGAGCTGCTCCAACTCTCGGAATCGCATTTCGACCCCGTTATCCCAAAAAAGTCAATTGTGGTCAAACCACGCCATTTTCCAAACTTCAAATGTTCCAACTTTTGCCGAATTGCCTCAAATTACTCCACGGACCTCCAAGTCCAAATCCGGGCGCACGCCTATGCTCAAAATCACCATACGAAGTTGTTGACATTATCCAAAACTTATTCTGAAGCCGTTTACATAAAAAGTCAAATTCCGGTCAAATTTCACCGTTTAAGCTCCCGAAACTAAAATCCTTCTTCCAATTCAACTCCAAAATCATCTGGTAACTGAATCCAACCATGCACGCAGGTTGATATACACAATGTGAAGTTGTTCACGACCTTATGCCACCAAACGGAGCTTAAATTCTCAATACGACCGGTCGGGTCGTTTTAACATGTCTGCTTCCTTAGTTTGGACAATTCCTCAAGATAATGATCGAGCACCTATGACCCCCTTGCAGCCCTTCCGTAACATTACAAACCGTCGGGGAATAGCTAATACCGAGTGTGCAATATCATATACGAGTGGATGTAAAGGGATATAAGATATATGCTTCAAGATGAATCAACGATGCAAGATAAAGATTGAAAGGAGCGGCTCCTAATAGTTTTGTAGCCTCTCGAAGATATGTACAGACGTCTCCATACCAATTCGCAGGACTCTACTAAAATTTCTTATAACTCGTAGCACCTACGAACCTAGAGCTCTGATACCAACTTGTCACGATCCCAGTTTCCTACCTTAGGATGTTGTGATAGCACCTAGTCTCTAAGACTAGGTAAGCCTAACAAATACTGATTAAATAACATAATTGAACAATTTAATAAATTATCATAAATCATTAAATTACATACATTTCCGCAAGCGGCCAATAGTTATACATTTCCCAAAACCAGTAGTACGAAGTCATAAGCACTACTACAACACACTAGAATTTCTAAACACAATATTGTTTTGAATTACAATCTAACAGTAGTATAATGAAGTATGATGGTGATTCTGAGGCCTGCAAACTTCAAGCAGGTATAACTTGAAGTCTCCCACCGGGCAGACGCAACTCTCAACAACACAATCAAAATGCCTGGATCTGCACAAAACTATACAGAAGTATTGCATGAGTACACCACAATGGTGCCCAATAAGTGTCACGACCCAAAATCCATAAGGTCGTAATGGCGCCAGACATCAATGCCAGGCAAGCCAAATCATTAATTAATTGAAATAACTTTCCGATTTTAACATTTATGAAAACATTTCTTTTCACTTTATTACATATTAAACAAATAAAAGTTAATTAAAACAATGCTTTGAATACTACACTTTAGCAAATATATCCCAACACATCCCAGAACCCGGTGTCACAAGTAGATGAGAAATTTCTAAGGATTTATACAATCATTATAAAGCCTGTCCGAAATACAAGTTGGACAAGGAAATTTAAAATGAAAATAAATACAGTATGAGGGAGACTCTGTCAGCTGTGGATCGCCTCCGAATGATGCAGCTCTCCTAAGTCTCCGAATCCCCTCGCCATTGCTATGAAAGTACCTGTGCAATAAAATGCACAGCAAGTGTAGCATGAGTACAAAAAATGTGTACTCAGTAAGTCGCCCGCCTAACCTCAGAGAGGTAGTGACGAGAGGTCAAATTAGACACTTACTAAAGGACAATGTAGAATATTTAAGTGTGACACTAAGCATGATTATCATAGGCAATTTATTTAAATCAGGAATAAACATTTTCAACTCCGTTCACGTTTAACATTTTATATCTTAGTCATATTAATTAGAATTAATCAACATGGGTGATTTAATCAAATAACAATTAATCGACGGGAAGGAACAACTTCTTCCAAAATCTTTTTAATAACTTTAAATCTCTGTCATTTCAATTGACAACTTAATAATTCAGGCCAGTAATCAGGCAAAATCATAGCAACTACGCAGTAAATATCATGCGCAAGCAATGCCGAGGGTCGAACGGCGCGGACCAACAATAATAAATTGTGCACTACTGAAGGTTCGAACGGCTCGAACCATAGATGCATCTATCTCCCCCGCTCGCGAATCGATCATGCGACGCGGTTAAAAAAAATAATAAGGCTAGCATGCTCGTGAATCATACATGCGACTCAGGTGCTCATATGAATACACACAAATACAGGGTCATCCTGTTCGCGAATCATACAAGCGACTCAGGCACGCAAAGTTACACATATCCACATAATAAATCTGTAATTTATCAAGAAAGCAGTTTTTCTCAGGAAAGTGGTAAAATTCTTCTTAAAGGAACATGAAATATAGCTTTAAATCTTTGTTTTGAAACTCATTTGCCATGTTTAATGATATTCCATAATATAACCCTACTAGGTGTACAATTATCCACAGAGGAGACTTACCTCGCTCCGAGATTCCATAACCGGCCTCCAAGCCCTTCTAATGACTCCAAACGGATGCACAACGCCCCAAAACTATCCAAACAACGACAACCCAATGAAAATATACTCTAATATTTGTAAAAATTCCAAATTATAAAATTTCCCAACCCCGCTTAGTGAAATGACGAAAATGCCCTCAGGCCCACGTGCCCGGAATCCGAAATTTCTCGAAGATATATTCTACCCATAGCCTTACTAAATCAAATATACAATTTACTCAAATATTCATGCTCAATTTGTGGCTAAAAATTAAAATTTCCATTTTCTAGGTTTCTTCAATATTTCCCAAGTTCCTACCAATTTTAATGCCTAATCCATGCATATAATCTTGTATTTAACTTAGAAGCATGAAGGAGTTACTTACTTTGACATTGCATGAAGGAATCCTCTCTTTGAAGCCTCCCAAGATCGCCTAAGCCAAAGAAGAAATGAAGAAAATGAACAAAAAATCCTTGTTTTAAAACATTCTGCCCAGGCCGATTTTCGCGCTTGCGATCAGATCCTCGCACCTGCGCTTCTGCAGGTGCGCCCAAGAGCACGCACCTGCGGCTTCCTTCTCCTCCAACCAGATCCACACCTGCAACCCACTGCCCGCATCTGCACCTTCGCTGGTGCAAAAATTCCATCGCACCTGCGATCCCAGCCAAGCCAGCCCACTCTCACACCTGCGGCGCCAAAGCCGCACCTGCGGCCAAATCCTCGCAAGTGCAGTAACACCATATGACAGCAACCTCAGCGTTCTTCAACCTCCCAAACTTGATCTGTTAACCACCCGGAATCCACTTGAGGCCCCCGGGACCCTATCCAATCATACCAACCTGTTCCAAAACATAATGCTGACTTGCTCGAGACCTCAAATCACATCAAACAACATCGAAACCACGAATCGCTCCCAAATCCTAACTTTATGAACTTAGAAATTCCCAACTTCTACATCCGATGTCGAAACCTATCAAATCACGTCTGATTGACCTCAAAATTTGCGCACAAGTCATATTCAACATTACGGACCTTCTCCAACTTCCGGAATCGCATTCCGACCTTGATATCAAAACTTCCACTTCCGGTCGGATTACTCAAAAACCTTCAAATTTCTATCTTTAGCCAGATGACTTCAAAATGACCTATGGACATCCAAATTCACTTCCGATCGCGCTCCCAACTCCAGAATCACCACACGAACCCATTCCCAGACTCGGAATCCCAAACGGACATCAAAAACTCTGAAATGCAATTCAAGCCCAAATTTATGAAATTCTTCAAAAATGCTGACTTCCACAATATGCATCGAAACGCTCCAGAGTTATCCAAAACCCAATCCGGACATACGCCCAAGTCAGAAATCATCATACGAACTTGTTGGAACCTTCAGATCTTGATTCGGAGGTCATTTACTCAAAATTCCAATCTTAGTTGATTCTTCCAACCTAAGGCTTCTGAAATGAGAATTTTCTTTCCAAATCGACTCTAAACTTCCCGAAATTCAACTCCGACCACGCCCACGGGTCATAATACCTGAAACAAAGTTGTTCACGGCCTCAAACCATTGCACGTCGCGCTAGAGCTCAAAACGACCGGTCGGGTCGTTACATTCTCCCCTACTAAAATCGACGTTCGTCCTCGAATGTACTAAGAACTACTTTGGAGTTACCTGAAATCACTTTTTAACACCCCGAGCACCTGTCCGTGCTATCACAATGCCGTTGAGTACATTAGCTTGATCAAATCTGATGATTTCTTCTTTTATCCATATAATAAGCTCAGAATACAGTTCCAACACTTGAAATTTCTCTTGCCAGGCCTAGTTCCAATATATAAACACTGTACCAACTACCACACGAGGTACCAGAACATGACTGCATACCTTTGCTGAATTAGCACCATGCACTGCAAAATTCATCATCTAACCACAATGACGTTACCTGAACCTTAATAGCGAAAATTCCAATTGATGCTTCCGATGCACCTCATAACAAATACACATACATCCTGCTATAATGCTGACGATACCACCACAACGGAGGAAATGCGCAGAAATTCATCCCACCCTACGAAGTTAACAAATCCTTGAATACCTCATCTTGATTAGAATCATCACCTTATTATGAACCTGAATAACGGTATTTGTTCTTTGATATATACTTCACATAACCTCATCGCACTGATCCCTGATCCGATAATCTTATCTCACCTAGTACGAACTGCTCAGACAACAAATCACCCCAAACATGACCAACAGCCTCGCATAATACCACATCGCGCCAATAGGCCATAACTCGAACATGATAATATGAAACGAGTCAGGAAGGGACACTCACACACTAATATGAACTTTTCTCAGAAAATAGAAAGCAAAACATAAGAAAAATAAATATATATGAACCTTACTCCACATCACACTGTTGCAGTGTGCAACCCGATCTGAATAACATACCCGTGGCGACGTGCCACCCGATGCACACATAAAATTTACATAAGAAGATATATATACGGAGCTGATTTGCTCACTAGTACAAATTACTGAATATCGATCATAAGCACGCTAAGTGCATAATACCATCCTGGGGAGACTGATAAAGCCGTAGGCTACATAACTCAAGCACAACTGAGGTGCGATATATATATATATATATAAACTCTGGATCTCAAGAGCTATCCTGCTCACATAACATCCCCACTACACGGGATCTCAACACATAGGAAATTATCAAGCTGTTTCACAACTCACACGGCACAATCATAATAACACATGAATTTGACGAAGGCGGAACAACATCCACTGTTCTAATATATTTCCATAAAAAAATGCTCTACTGAAATGAACATGACTGGCTCGTACGGAGCCCATAATCATATTTAAATCTATCCACAAACATTGAGTCTACCTTGCTCCCACCAACTAAGCTAATAGCTTTTACCTGGGTCCATATTAACCCACTTTCTCTCATAATACGCAAGAACAACCATCATAGCCGGGACAAACACCCCACAATCCACAACCAAATGAACTGAACGCCTTTCAGGCATAACTTCTCAAATAAACAATATAGCACTCCTTTACACTCAGTCCAAATATTCAATCCATCAAGGGACTACATGTCACACTTATACAATATTTTCACGGTCATGCTTCCACAACCTTACACACAAGGCAACAAGACATATCAAGAACCCATGACCAGGGTACAAAGCCTCTTTCACCGAACATCAATCTCAGGTGACACTGAAGGTAACACCAGCTTATTCTGAACTTTCAAATCACTTTTTCTTGCTCTTCCGAGCTCATGACATCCTTATTAACACTGAACCGCAATATCGATTCTTACTCCCAGTTACATACTGCTTACCTCCCCTAACATGCCAATATGAGGTAGAGCAAGAATTCCATCATAACTTCTGAACCACCAATAAGATGAACACTTTATCATATAGAAACTTTTTACTTAACTCCATTCAAGAGTGCCATCTCAACACATGAGTGTATTCCCACAATCACCCAGCATGCAAATCCTTAAGTAGTAGTTTATACCACCATAACCCTTTCGGGATCCGCCTACACCTGACAGGCCATAACACTCAAATTCTCCCACATGAAATCCGTTACGACGTCCGACAAGCCCCGCACACACCGGCACAAACCACATGCATAACTTAATCACACCGGAGGAACTGATCCCTGCCGAAAATGTTCCATTTCAACCATGGCTAATCAATCTATCTTCTTTTAATCATCTTCAATTGCTTCAGGAATAATAGCAACTTCCTCCACTCATAGCAAACTCAACCCTCACTCCTCCCGAGTGACCTTTATTCACGAGACAATGCTGCCTAAATCCCGCAACCCGTCTCATACCCTCCTGATAATCTTTCTACAACCCGAAGTTTATTTCTCTCACTCTTCCAATATTATCCTGCATGCTGAAACATATCATAGAACATTCCAACCATCCTCCATTTTCTCAGAAATTACTCTGCAAAAGCTCGATTCTCAATCATACTATTGCCTGAAACCCTTAAACGCCGCATTCTTGACTTTCGAACTCACTAGGACCGCAATTAAGAGTCACCCACTCTGACTGGCCCTGAATGCAATCAACTTCAAGGCTCTTCTAGCACACGAACACCCCTTTCAAGGAAACACGTGACCGGGTCCCTATCCTGACAACTCACCTATGCCTTAAGCATAAATTCTGAATCTTCCAAAGCCTAACCCTGATCCGACAGGGCCGACACTTTCACACATTGCTCAAATTTCACGCACAGTTGCCATTTTACTCCTTTCCCTTAGCTTAAATAACTTGCCAACACATTGACAATCCGCGACCCTATGAGAAGACAACCCTACAACCCAACTGCAGATGGTGGGAATCCCCCACTTAGCCCGAAGCTACTCCTTGCACCACTCTAGATCCTTCCGAAATTCTTTCTCCTTTGATAATGCGATCTAGCTCAACCAATCCGTTCAATTCTTCCAAATCCTCTTGCTAGCACTCCGTAAATACTAAAATTCTCTAGCATCATTCACACATTCTGCCTCCTACCGAATAGCCACTAAAACCCCTCACCAAGACCTGTCAACCATGTCATCGCTAACCTATTCACAGAAGATAACCCACCTGTGGAAATCACCCGTGAACACCTTCCAACGAAGCTGAAATGCACGCTCTCTGCGACTTCAATACCCCATCCTACGCCCTGCTTCATTTACCAACTTTACTAGTCCGTCCGCTCCTCATGGACATCCATTAAATGCGCGACAATATCTTCAAATTCCAAGCTATGTTGCCGCTCCCCCCACTTTGCGACTGCTCGACTTCCGCTTCTTACACCTGGCCTCCTAGAGATGGAACCACCGCCTAGCCTCACTTCAGGATCATTCTCTGTAGCTCCCAAGATCATCTTTCTCTAGTTGCCTTCATCATCAACACTTATCCGGTATTGAACCACTGCACCTCACGGTCTCTGCCAACCGCATTCTTCAATACTTCTTCTCCATACTCTGACCCCACGCAACCAAAGAAACCATAGCACCGACAAACTTAACACATTCTATTCGATCAATGACGACGACTTCACGTCACAGGTGCATATCCCACTTCACTTGAAGACACCAAATCTTACTACTATATCAACCCCAACCGGACCATTCATAACCCAAATGCCTTTCCTCTACCGGAACTAAAACACTGAAATCTCGAAATCAAACTTTGAGAAGACCTCCCTTCAAACAATTCATCACCCC
>ML415606.1:0-14047 GCA_005239525.1 Nicotiana knightiana | reverse complement strand
CCCCCCCCCAAACATATGGACAAGCATTCTATCATCATACCGACATCGCCCGACAACCAATCTCAAGCATCCTCGCTACCTGAGCATAGCCATAAGGCTCTCAGAAACACAGCTACCAAGCTGAAACAACATATTATTCTTTAGCAGGGCCAAAACAACAGCCCCAACAATTTACACATGGAAACATCTTGACTTACATCCGTAGCACCATTTCAATTCCTCAAATTTCTAATTCATAGCAAGCGCTTCGCGACATGTAAGATTGAGTAGGAATGAACATAGGCATAAGCCTCAAAGGAATCAAATCGCGCGATGAGGAATCAAGAAGGGAAGTACTCCTAACAGCCATGTAGCCTCTCGAAGATAAGTACAGACGTCTTCGTACCGATCCGCAAGACTCTACTAGACTTGCTCATGACTCGTGATACCTAAGGGAACCTAGAGTTCTGATACCATGTTGTCACGACCCAAAATCCATAAGGTCATGATGGCGCCGGACATCAATGTTAGGTAAGCCAAATCATTAATTAATTGAAATAGCTTTCCGATTTTAACATTTATGAAAATATTTCCTTTCACTTTATTACATATTAACCAAATAAAAATTTGTTAATTAAAAACAATGGTTTGAATACTACACTTTAGCAAATATATCCCAACACATCCCAGAACCCGGTGTCACAAGTACATGAGCAATTTCTAAGGATTTATACAATCATTACAAAGCCTGTCCGAAATACAAATTGGACAAGGAAATTTAAAATGAAAATAAATATAGTACGAGGGAGACTCTGTCAGCTGCGGATCGCCTCCGGATGATGCAGCTCGCCTAAGTCTCTGAATCCTCCCCATTGCTATGAAAGTACCTGTGCAATAAAATTTACAACAAGTGTAGCATGAGTAAAAAAAACATGTACTCAGTAAGTCGCCCGCCTAACCTCAGAGAGGTAGTGATGAGAGGTCAAATTAGAAACTTACTAAAGGTCAATTTAGAATATTTAAGTGTGATACTAAGCATGATTATCATAGGCAATTTATTAAAATCAGGAATAAACATTTTCAACTCCGTTCATGTTTAACATTTTATATCTTCGTCATATTAATAACAATTAATCAACATGGGTGATTTAATCAAATAACAATTAATCGACGGGAAGGAATAACTTCTTCCAAAATCGTTTTAATAACATTAAATCTCTGTCATTTTAATTGACAACTTCATATTTCAGGCGAGTAATCAGGCAAAATTATAGCAACTACGCAGTAAATATCATGCGCAAGCAATGCCGAGGGTTGAACGGCGCGGACCAACAATAATAAAATGTGCACTGCCGAAGGGTCGAACGGCTCGAACCATAGATGCATCTATATTCCCCGCTCGCGAATCGATCATGTGACGCGGTTAAAAAAATAATAAGGTTAGCCTGCTCGCGAATCATACATGCGACTCAGGTGCTCATATGAATACACACAAATACAAGGTCATCCTGCTCGCGAATCATACATGCGACTCAGGCACCCAAAGTTACACATATCCACATAATAAATCCGTATTTTGTCAAGAAAGGAGTTTTTCTTAGTAAAGTGGTAAAATTCTTCTTAAAGGAACATGAAATATAGCTTTTAAATCTTTGTTTTGAAACTCATTTGCCAAGTTTAATGATATTTCATAATATAACCCTACTAGGTGTACAATTATCGACAGAGGAATCAATTCTCTTTTTAGATGATTAAGAAAATAAGCTCTAGCCTTCTTCAGATATTCAATTACGATTTCAATTATATTAGCAGTGTAATAATACAGGCAGGATTACAAGTACAACACATAAGCATGCTAGTGGGTCCTAGACTACCCGGACATGGCATAATAGTAGTTACGCACGGACTCCTGTCACTACGTGCGTACGTATCCCCCGAAGATAATAGCATGTACTTAATTAATTCACCTAGGGGGACAATTCCCCCTCATAAAGTTAGAAAGGAGACTTACCTTGCTCCGAGATTCCATAATCGGCCTCCAAGCCTTTCTGATGACTCCAAACGGACGTAAAACGCTCCAAAACTATCCAAACAACGACAATACAATGAAAATATACTATAATATTTGCAACAATTCCAAATTATAAAATTTCCCAACCCCTCTTAGTGAAATGACCAAAATGCCCTCGGTCCCACGTGCCCGAAATCCGAAATTTCTCGAAGATATATTCTATCCATAGTCTTACTAACTCAAATATACAATTTACTCAAATATTCATGCTCAATTCGTGGTTAAAAATCCAAATTTCCATTTCTAGGTTTCTTCAAATTTACTCACAGGTGCGGTCACACCAGATGACAGCAACCTCAGCCTTCTTCAACCTCCTAAACATGATCTGTTACCCACCCGGAATCCACCCGAGGCTTCCGGGACACCATCCAATCATACCAACATGTTCCAAAACATAATGCAGACTTGCTCGAGGCCTCAAATCACATCAAACAACATCGAAACCACAAATCGCTCCCAAATCCCAACTTTATGAACTTAAAAATTCCCAACTTCTACATCTGATGCCGAAACCTATCAAATCACGTCCGATTAACCTCAAAATTTGCGCACAAGTCATATTCAACATTACAGACCTGCTCCAACTTCCGGAATCGCATTCCGACCTTGATATCAAAACTTCCACTACCGGTCGGATTTCTCAAAAACCTTCAAATTTTTATCTTTAGCCAGATGACTTCAAAATGACCTACAGACATCCAAATTCACTTCTGATCGTGCTCCCAACTCCAGAATCACCACACAAACCTATTCCTAGACTCAGAATCCCAAACAGACATCAAAAACTCAGAAATGCACTTCAAGCCCAAATTTATTAAATTCTTAAAAAATGCTGACTTCCCCAATATGCATCGAAATGCTCCTGGGTTATCCAAAACACGATCCGGATATACGCCCAAGTCCAAAATCATCGTACAAACCTGCAGGAACCTTCAGATCCTGATTCGGAGGTCGTTTACTCAAAATTCCAATCTTAGTTGATTATTCCAACTTAAGGCTTCTGAAATGAGAATTTTCTTTCCAAATCGACTCTAAACTTCCCGAAATTCAACTCCGACCACGCCCACGGGTCATAATGCCTGAAATGAAGCTGTTCAGGGCCTCAAACCGGTGCACGATGTGTTAGAGCTCAAAACGACCGGTCGGGTCGTTACAATAAGTATCAAGCCTAACCTCGGTAGAGTAGTGACGAGGCCAGGTCAAGAAATCTACTAGACATAGAAACATGTTCAAGATATACATAAGCTAACAATGGAAAGAACATCAATGTAAGACCAACAACAAAAAATTTATTGATTTACAACCAACAATGAATTAATAGAAACATAAATGGCAGCAAGTAGTAAACGAGTAAAGAAATAACATAATCAGAGCACCAATGAGATTTAAATGAACTCAAATAAGGAAAAAATAGATGACAACTCAAATAATCAAATTGTTCCCAACGCATGGAGTTACAACAAGAATTACCCCGAGGCACCACAACTCATAAACCACAAGTCATGAACCACAATTTTAAAATTGTACACATATGGCACCTCGTGCCCACTATAATAATCACCTTTGCACGGCAAAGCCCACGTGCTATCACATACTTTGAACCCGTGATAAATATTAATTTAGATGAACGAAAGATATATTTAGACACCATAAAACACAGTAACAATCTTGAATAAGGTAAGGTGTCAAATGAAATAATGAGTTTATTTTAGAAATAAATTAAAGTAAAATAATATAAATTTCATACGAAACACATTATAAGATGGGTTTAGTTTAGAAATAAATAAGATTGAGTAAAAGTATCATTTTTAAACAGAGCAAAACATCAGTTAAATTAACGAATTAAATATGTAATTTATTAAAGAAAAACATGATAACAATTTTAAGGTAAACATTAACAAGGTGATGAGTACAATTTGAGAACCCAATTATAGTGAAAGTGCGATAATCATTTAGAATAATAAGGCTTCGAGTGAGATAACGAGTTCTATCTTAAGAGGCAGATAGAATAAAGCATGTTAATAATTATTTTATTTAAACCATTATGTTACCATCAAATCAACATAATATGATATAGTGACTCCGCGCAATTAAATTCACATTGACAACCAATTCAACAAGTTATAACGGAGGCACAAATTGGCATGTTAAAGCAATACAACAAATCACATAGAATGTATGACTCACACAAGAAACCACAACGGTTCCAATACCACGATAACAACGAATAACCAAATACAATCAAATTTGCGGATGAATGATTGAAGAAAGAACAATTACCGTTCAAATCAACAAGTTGTTCCAACATGGAATGTACAATGAAAATCACAACTGAGGTACCGCCTCGTATTCACATTTCACAATTTCAATCACAATGTTTCCTTATATCACCACATGAGCCTTACATTTAGTTTTGAAAATCTTTTTTACCGAAATAATTACATGCATTTTAGTCCACCTTATCTCACTGTGTAACTTCAAGTAGTTCCCCTACTAGCAACATACGTATCAAGCGCACCTTGTCTTACCGTATGTGTATCAAACCCCAGCCTTATACCACCGCATGCATATCAATATCACAACACAATCACAAGTTGCACCACAAGTGCACATATTCCACAACTTGCCACAAAGTCAATAACATCAATATTTCCACAACAAATAGCTCATGGCTCAACCACAATGTGTACAAATATTTCAACAATGACAAAATGAATGGGAATGCTCGACAAGGAAAAGTATCTCAACAATTAACAACTTCGCCTCTATGTGATAACGGCTATTACAACTTCAACACCAATAACTAAACAAGATGATATTTCACGAAATAACAACTCTAATTAAAATGATTCAACAATTAAAAGGTAACAAGACGCTAAGGAAGTCAAAAACTTCAACTAAAGCATTAGAAGAGTAAAATAACAAGTAAGAGGCAGAACAAGTGCTAACAATGTCAAATAGAGCATGTAAGAGTAGATTAACATTAAGAGATATAATATGTTATCACAATTAAATTAAAGGTATGAAAAGAGTCTAGATGATCTAAATCGGTCAAATACCACATATAGCCTGTATACCCACTCGTCACCTTGCGTACACGGCTTTCACATAACACAAATTTTTAAAATCAACCTAAATTCTAAGGGATAATTTCCCCCACATAAAGTTAGGCAAGATACTTACCTCAACTAGTCCAACTCAACCCTCCGAAATAGCTTTTCCTCTAAAATTCACCTCCACACGGCTCAAATATAACAAAAAATGACTTAATAACATTAAAAAATACAAGAGAAACCAATTAGAATAAATAAAGTTATGATCTTAATATTTTCTCCAAAAAAGTTAACAAAAGTCAATGCCGGGACCGCTTGGATTCTGAATCCAAGCTTACCCGAGCGAAGCCCGAACCAATACAAGCTTACACGAATGAAAATCGACTCAATCGGAGTTTGATAGCTCAACCAATTCACCAAGATATAGCTCTAGGGTGTTTATAATCCAAGAGTCCAATCCACAGTAGTTGAGTCGTATATCTCCCGAAATACTCCTTCAAAACTCACCAAATTCGAGTATGTTGTTCTCTTAATATAGGAGAACAAAACCTTAAAACAAATGAGGAAATAAACTGTAATGACTCAGATGGTCGTGTTGAGAGTTAGAGCTCCGATCCCCTAATAATTGCTTTCCCCATATTTATTTCTACTATAGTGACTTGCCGGGATGATTGGTTTTGAGTTTCAGAGTGTTTTGGGTCCCTAAATAAGAGCTTAAGTCTTAAAATTTGGACCGTAGTTGGAACTATGTGAAGACAGTTCCGGAATGGAATTCCATCAATTATGTTAGCTCCGTTGAGTGATTTTGGGCTTAGGAGCGCGTCTGGAATGTGTTTTGGTGGTCCGTAGTAGATTTAGGCTTGAATTGGCAAAAAGTTGGAATTTTGGCGATTTCGGCCAGTAGTGGAAATTTCTATATCGAGCCCGAAATGGAATTCCAGAAGTGGCCGTAGGTTTGTATTGTCATTTGTGACATGTGTGTGAAATTTGAAGTCATTCGGACTAGTTTGATGTGTTTCGGCGTCGTTTGTAGCATTTGGAAAATTCAAACTTCCTTAGGCTTAAATCTGTGCTTAATTCATGTTTTGATATTGTTCGAGGTGGTTTGAAGGCTCGACTAAGTTCGTAGGGAGTTTTAAGATTGGTTGGTATATTTGGTTGAGGTTTCCGGGGCCTCGGGTATGTTTCGGATGCTCAACGGACAAACTTTTGGACTTGAAAGACAACAAATTTTGCTGGTTCTTCTTGCAGACTTTTCTTCATCGCGTTCGCAAGAGAGGTCTCGCGATCGCGTAGAGCATCTAAGAGAGGCAGTTGTATTGTTCTTCGCGTTCGCGAAGTTGTGGTCGTGTTCACGAGGATATGGGACCCTAAGCCTACGCATTCGCGATATGGTCCTCGTGTTCGCGTAGAGGAATGGAAAGACGGAACTTCAGGAAATAAGTCTACGCGTTCGCGAAGAGGCTCCCGCATTCGCGTAGGGTCGGTCAGTGAAAAATACGCATTCGCGGAAAGTCTCTCGTGTTCGCGAAGGAAAATTTTTTATTCATTAAAAGCTTGTGATTCGCGTTCGTGATGGTGATGCCGCGTTTGCGATGAAGAACGCACCTGGACAGATTTAAAGTGTTCAAAATCGAAGGTTTATGTCATTTTTCACCATTTGGACTCGTGAGCTCGGAATTAGGTGATCTTTGGAAGGATTTTCACGTGGGTGTTTGGGGTAAATGATTCTTACCTAGATTTGATTTATTCCCGCTAATATATGCTTAAATTTATCGTTTGATTTCGGATTTAGGGTGAAAATTGGAGAAAATTTTAGAAAAGTTCTTAGGCAAATTTTGGGGTTTTGATCGAGTTTTAAACATCGGATTTAGATTATTTTTGTTTGAGTGATCTTGGGGTCGGAATGGAATTTCGGAAGTTGGACTAGGTTCGTAGTGTCATATGAGACGTGTGTGTAAAATTTGAGGTCATTCAGACGTGGTTTGGTAAGTTTCGGCGCCGTTGCAGGATTTGAGAGTTTAGAAGTTCTTAGGCTTGAATCCGAAGGTAATTTGGTTTTTTGATGTTGTTTTGAGTGATTCAAAGGTACGACTAAGTTCATATGTTGATATAGGACTTGTTGGAATGTTTGGCTGATGCCCCGAGGGCCTCGGGTGAGTTTTGGGTGGTTAACGGATCAATTATGGGCTTAAGAGATGGCTCATTCTGCTGGTGTTTATGGTTGTTGGTGTTTTCTGTACCTGCGGATGAGGAGCCGCAGGTGCATGTGGAAGTCCACACCAGCGCGTGTGGAAGTTCTCAGGTGCGGACAGTGTTGAGGTAGGCTGGGTCCGCAGGTGCGTAGGAGTGGTCACAGATGTGGAAGACGCGAGATGGGCCAGTTCTGCAGAAGCGGAAGGAGGTGCACAGGTGCGCGTCCGCAGGTGCGGTACCTGGGGAGCAGGTGCGGAATGGAGGACTTAAATGACTCTCCGCAGGTGCGGAGGATTTTGCGCAAATGCAAAAGGCCTAGGCAGAAACTATAAATAGAACACTTCATTCAAGGGTTTATCAGTGAGGTAAGTTGCTTAAGCTCTAATACTCATATCTATGGTGTTTTCCCATTGTTTATCATCTAATTAGTGGGATTTAGGAGTGAAAATGAGGGGTTAGGGCTTCAAATTTTTGAGAGTTTAATTTGAAAATTTGAGAGACCAAATAATGTCAGATTTTGATAATTTTTGTACGGATAGACTCGCGAGTGAATGGGCTTTCAAGTTTTGTAACTTTTGTCGGATTTCGAGACGTGGGCCCCGGAGTTGTGTTTGAGCCAATTTCGGGTTTAGGGTCTAAATTGGTAGTTTTTCTTGTGGATTTTATTCCTTTAGCATATATTGATGGTATTGTACTGGTTGTGAATAGATTCGGAGCATTTGGAGGCCGAATCAAGGGGCAAGAGCATATCGGAGTAGTAGATCTGCTCGGTTTGAGGTAAGTAACAGTTGTAAATCTAGTCTTGAGGGTATGAAACCCTAAATTTTTGTGTCATATGACTATTTGGAGGTAACGCACATGCTATGTGACGGGCGTTGTGGGCGTGCACCGCTGGGTATTGTGAGTTGGTCCGCCCTGTAGCAACTGTAAAGTTGAAATATTCTGTTGTAACTATATACTTCATATGTGCTTTAGAAAGAAATTACTTTAAATCATGCTGGATGCTATGTCTAGGCCTTATGCCAGTATTGTTGGGGCCTTTAGAGGTCTTTTCTTGCCGTCCTCTCACTGTTTGATTAAAATATATGTACTCAGTCATGTTTATGAATAATTACTTCATAGATCAGTCTTTGTTACTCTATATTTGATGCATCATATAAATGTTGTTTGGGTTGATTACTTTGATTTCTGAGAGCTCGAGAGACTGGAGAGGCTTATGACTGAGTGAGGCCGATGGCGTGATTTGTGAGGACATTTATGGGATTGAGTTGCACACCGCAACATATTTCATTAATTCTGCCATGAGGGGAATTTATATAGCGCTTGGGCTGAAGGAGCCCCTCCGGAGTCTGTATACACCCCCAGTGAGCGCAGTTACCTACAGAGTGCGAGTGCCGAGTGCTGAGTGATTGTGAGGCATGAGTGATTGTGATGTTGGAGTGATTGGGAGGACTGAGTGATGTTTTTCCCGAGGGGTTGTATATGATTTCATCATTTGTGCTCTCATCTGCATTGAGCCTTTGTTTGAAAACTGTTGAAAGATATTTTAAATGATTATACTGGGACTTGATATAAATGAGCTGATTTGACTTAAACTTTTGTTTAAAAGCATGCCGTATTTTACTGAATTTTTGTGATATGAACTATACTTGCTTTTTTGCTCGTCACTACTTCTCATTCTCTATTTACTGATGTTACTTACTGAGTTGGCGTACTCGTGTTACTCCTGCACCTTGTGTGCAGATCCCGACACTTCCGGCCATGGTAACTGATGTTGATACATATTCAGGCGCAGATCATCGGAGATAGAAAGGTAGTTGCCTGGCGAACGCACCCCTGCTTTTCTTCCTCCTTATCTTCCCTTAGTTGTATTTGGTTACTTCCAGACTGTGTTTAGTCTTGTCGTTATTAGGCGATTGTAGTAGTTGCTCATGACTAGTGATACCCCGATGTCGGGCTTTTTTTTTCTCTCTTTTATTTTAGTTGAACTCTTTATTGAAGGTTCTATTATGAACATCTTTGAATTTTCTTTTGAAATGAAATTATCGATGTGCTTTTCGTAATGTGTCGGCTTGCCTAGTACCATGATAGACGCCATCACGACAGGGTTAGTTTTGGGTCGTGACAATTACTTTGTCATTTCTTGATATCTTTCTATTTTTATTTGTAATGGGCTGAGCCAAAAGATAATTATTTTTCTGATTGTTCATTCTTTAGTGATTGGGCTTATTCTTTTAGCTGGACTTCCAGGTCAGCTATACAGTTTAGTTAGACATTGTATTTTGATATTTTACCATTTTGTTCTCCTGAATGTTTGAATAAAAGAGGTTCTTTTCTCTTTTCTTCAATACAGTAAACCCTAGATTAGTCGCCATTGATTTCAGTCCAATTTTTGTTGCTAACATGGTATCAGAGTAAGGAATCTCGTGATGCTCGTGATTCTCTATCCTCTTATCGTAACCTCGAGGGGTTTCATCAAATTATCCGATCGTAAAAGATTTTCGCTTTGTAGAGTTCGTCGCGCCTGAAGGTTTCTGTTTTAGCTTGATAGTTTCCATTGAAGTTCTGGAGCTTGGATTATGAGGATTTTGGCTTCAATTTCAAGTACCTGTTTCATTCAATTTTCGGTTAAAGTTTGCTGATTTGTGAGATCTCTTCACTATTTCAAAGGATTTCTGGCTTGTTTCTAAGGATGTACTCTTTTGGTGAAGAATTTGGTACACTCTTTCCTTATTTGCCTATCAATTGCATGTTTTAGGGTATTGTTTAACCAAATAATTATATCCTTTGACTAAAATTATTTCTAGGATGAACACGAATTACTGATAATCAAGGAAATAGAGAAAAATGAATAATAGACAATATTGCAGAAATATAGAAAAGCGAAGTAGATTGTATTCGAGAATCAGATGCCTTTACAAGCTGTATTCCCGTCCCTTATGTAGGAGATTCCTTGATATAATGTAGAACTCTTACTATGATTTCCCATTAATGACTAATTATGACATTAATGGGGCGTTACAAAGCATAACGGTAATTGGGGTACAGTTACATAACGTATGAGTAATCAATTGTGGGTCCTTGAATCTGCCCGTAGCTTTGTCCAGATTCATTTTGACCTTGTCTCTTCCCTGTCTTGATCAGATTGAGTTTCCCGTGGCTGATGAGCTCGTGGGTTTATTGAATCGTGCCTCTTTGTTCCGTACCTCTTCAAAGAATCACATCTAGATGTTGCGTTCTCCTGTGTCCACATAACTGGCTGAGTTGTCAAGAGTTGGCTTATGTGTGAAACTTTTTTTTTACCAATACAGATAGTCCCCCCACTTACCATATATTTATCGATTAATATTTGGTAAGTGGATACTCATTTATGGCGGGAATGTTTTGCCGCCGCTTTATCTCGAAACATTGTATCCCTCTCTGAATCATAAGCGTCGTTTGTCACTTCTATTTAATGCTCATACCACGTGTCCTTCTCGAATTTGTTCTGCATTTACTCGGCATGTTTTAGGGCTTTTTGCGGCTGCGTCAATCCCGAATTGACACCTTCAATTATGACTTTTCATCATTATTTTTCTTTTTTTCCATGTTTGACGGTTGTCCTCAAGTATAAATACCTTTCTTATTTTCTTTGCTTCCACGAAACACTTTCTAACTTTGTCTTTTGTAAAGAACTTTTTTCTTGCCTTTGTAAACATGTCTTCTTCAAATCAACCTCAGAGAGTAATAGATATTGAAAATTTTAACGCCATCTTCTGCTCCGACTAGGAGTCGGAGGGGTGGTAGACTTAGGAGTCTAGGATCCACTCCTTCGAGAGGCTCCTCTTCTTCTCAGATAGTTTCCCCTCCTTCCGCTAGGTCTCTAGTTTCTCTGAGGTTTAGGGCTTCCCGGTTTTTGTCTAGAGGTAGAGGTGAACGCCTTCGTGAACCTGGAGTTGATGAAATTGTTCCCGATGAGTTTGTCTTTTCTAGTGATGATCAAGTTCTCGTAGACCAATCTTCTTCCCTTGAGAGTGTCGAAAGGTATCCAACCCTTATTAGTGAGGGTCAGATTTCTCTTGTTCGTAGGGAGTGTTTTTAGAGGCTTGATTTCCCTGTCTACATTCCGAATAGTAATCAAAGAATAACGTCTTACAAAACGGGATACTCTTTTGTTTATACGTACCCTTTTACTCTAGGGTTAGACCTCCCATTGATCCAATCATAATTGAATTATGCCGTTTCTTCAATATCTGCTTAGGACAGGTTGGTCCGCTTATGTGGCGAGTTGTCACATGTCTTAGGAGTTTAGCTTCTTTAGCCTCGGTTCCTTTTACTTTCAACCATCTTATTCATCTCTACTCTCCTGCCTTGTTTTGTCAATGGGTTTTTACTCTGACTGCTAGGAGAAAAAGAGTGTTGGTAACCCCTGGAGATGATAAGGATAGGGGTTGGTACCTCCGGTATGTTTCTATACCCACTGTTAATTTAGTGGGTGAAGAAAATCTTCCATTCCCTGAGAAGTGGAATCATGCACGTGAGTACGCTTTAGCTCACATCTATTTACTTTTCCTCGTTCTGACTTGAGATGTTTACCAACACCGTATATGTTTTTTCTTCTCTCAGCAATCATGGGTATTGTTGAGAATATCTCCGATATTCGTGATTGGGTAGATAAATTGTTGTCTGTTGCTCCTTTAGAAGAGAGATCTTGGATGTACTTCGCTGGGAGGTACGGCTGGTATGTAAAGACCCACGGTAAGTGAAGCTTTTGTTCTTGCTTCTTTCCTTACTTGAGCCTTTTTTCTCTGTCGCTTAAGTTTTTCCCTTTTGATAGGGTTCTCTGCTCGTGGGGTGCCTGCTTCATCTATCCTGAAGATGTCTTTGGCCCAGGCCCAAGAGATTATTGTTGGTTCGTCTTCCTCGAAGAGGAAGATTGGTGAGTCCCGTTCCGTAGAAGAAGAAGAAGAGGAGGGTGGTTTGGTGCGCAGGCCACGGAGAAAGTAGGTGGTTTCAGACGATGAGTCTACACTCATGACTTTGCCTTCCGTGTCTGTGGTTGAGCCCTCTACCTTTGAAGATGTTTCACCTTCCCCCATTCATAAGCCTATAGATTACTTGTTCCATGAAGGTTTTGACCTTGCTCCTGATGATGTCTCTTTAGCTGCTGTTTTTCCTGCTTCTTTAAGAGAAGCTGTCTCATCTGCTCCTTTGGCTATTACAGCTTTTGTTGTTGCTTTGCCCATGGATTCTCCAAGTCCTCAACCCTCCGTGCCTGTTGTTGCTTCATCTTTGCATGCTTCCACGCCTTCCGCTAGGGAAGCAGGGTCTTCCAGCAGAGAGATGTGGCAGGTGATAATAGAGGTTCCAGCTGAGGGGAATCTTTTCAAGAAAACGGGTGAACCCGAAGTGTGGCTCAAGCCTTTGATAGGCCCCGTTGAGAAAACCAAGCTAGCCAGCCATAGTGCTCTTACATGGGCCAATGACGTTGTGCATACCTCTTTGAAGGTATGATGCAGGTTATCCTCTTTCATTTTCTCATATGAATATATCATATCTTATTGGTTTATTTCTTGTAGACTAATCTTATAGGCATGGAGCTCATGAAGAGGATCTCAAATACGGATCAGGAGACAAAAGAGTTGCAGGCCGATATTGATAATTGGAAGGCACAATATGATAGCCTAAGGATTGACATGGATTCCTTAGAAGTGGAAAGGAGTACCTTGAAGCAGCAGATGAGGTTCATGGCGGCGGAACTGGCAGTAGAGAAGGCTTCTTCCAGTCAGGCTGATAAAGATAAGAGTGTTCTGGAGTCCTCATTTGCTGAGCTGCTGTCCCGCGCCTCAGAGGAGATTAGAGATTTGAAAAACTTGTTGGGGAAGAAGGAGGAATACTCAGGCGAGCTCGTGCAATCACTCACTCGTACTCAAAAGAACCTTCGTAATGCTTTAGATAAAGTTCAAACTCTGGAGGAGTCGATTGTACCGTTAAGGGCCGCCCATGAAGCTGCTGAAGTGGAGAAGGACAAATTGAGAGCTGAGCTTCAAGTATGGGCAAGGGATTATGAAGATCTTGAAGAGGTGGCTGCAGTTGATGTGAGCTGGGCGTATATGAATTCTCGCCTTGACACATTGACGAAAATGAGTGAAGAGGGTTTTGACCTTAGTGCTGAAATAGCTAAAACTAAGGAAGCCATGGAGAAGACTCAACAAGGTCATAACCTCTCTTCACCTAATGGTGAGACTTCTGCTGCTCGTGCCTCATCATCCCTAGTTTCTCCCGCTCCTTCTACTAGTGAAGTCAACCCCCCTCCTGAAGAAATTTAAGAAGTTGGTTCACCCCTTTTTTTTTATCTTTGTCTCAATTGGTGGTTACCCCCAGTCCCATCGGGGGTAAATTTCGATCTCTTTAAAGTCCCCAAATGACAACTTAGGGGCACGTCAATGTATAAAAATTCTATATGGCTAAGTATAAGTTAATACTTANTCGTTTATGAAAGAGGGCCCTTTATGATTGACATGAAGAAGATGTCTCAACTTCATGATAATGCAATAGAGTGATAGGAATTTACACATGTTTAAGAATGTTTCCAAGGAAGTTTTTTGTTTGAACTTCCACGACATTTTACATGTGTTTGATTATTGTCTAAAACTCATGTTGCAACTATTTTTGTTTAACATATTTGATATATCTTTGTATTTCGTAACTGTTTTTCATAGGTAACAGTTTTTCGATATTAATACAAAGGAACAACTGTTTTTCACTA
>MDKJ01109955.1:0-26998 GCA_005239525.1 Nicotiana knightiana | reverse complement strand
CCACATGAAATGCACCCGCAATTTACAACGTGTGATTTTAATATAGTTTGAATTTGTGGTCGGTTAGCATGAGTTGCGCACCCGAATGTAGATTACGTAATCATGACTATGGTCATGATGGTTTTATTGCTTATTTGAAGCAAAGCTATTGTTCTTTTGTTTGTAATACTAGTCTAAAAGAGGTATTTTGGACTACAAAGTTTATTTTGTTCAAGATCTTCTAAGATGAAGTTTATTAAAGAGGAGAATTTGGGCCATTTGCTAAGTCTGACCCAATTTTGTTTTAAGTGCTTGGGCCAGAATTTCTTAATCAACATTCTTTTCAAATACCTTTAGCAAACAATACAGTCATGGTACTACTGCACCATAGATCTACCTATGGAATTGCCAATTTATCCAATCATAACTGCCATTAAATCCTATAAATCAGAATCTATTGCCAAATGCAAAATTGCAACACTTCAAGAAATTCGTACTAGCCACAATTAAGCCACTGAAATGGACGAAGCTTTTATCATATTCACTAATTCCATAAATTGAAGAACACATTTTTTTTGAGTTAAAGATAAAAAGAAGCAAAAGAACACTATTATATCTTCAACTCAGAGCAAAGCAATGTCAAACAAAATAAAGGGCAAATAACACTATTTTCAACTGCATACAAATAATAGAGAAGAAAAAGGGTCACGATAATTTCAAAACGTCTCAAATTTAAACATCATTCGCATAAAAACATCATTGTCGGAAGGGATTCAAGATGCAAAGAAGCAGGCCTGGAGTATGAGAAATAGTGCAATTTTAAAAACAATTCAACTTCATTCAACTAAACCATCTTGAGATACATAACATATCTATACTGGAAAGAAGACTACTCAACAGAGATCCACCAAATACAGAGCAGAAAATGAAGACGACAAGACAACAAATCCGATCGGAATCCACGACGGAGTTTGAACGCGACCTCGACGGAACCGCGAATCTGCCCGGAAACCTCGAACGGACAACCTCGATCGGATCAACTCAAAATTGACGAACCTAAACTCCACTCAAGCCAGTAAAGAAATCTCACAAAAGAAACTCGAAATGGTGTTTTTTACAGTAAATCTGACATGATGAAGATGGAGGTCTAGAGGTGATTTATAGTAGCGATGGAAGTGGATTTCATTGACGGAACTTTGATTGTCGCCGGCCAGTGCTGGCAGCGTTGCTACTGCTGGAGGAATCGTTGGAGGGGGAAGATGAGTGAGGTTGGTCGTGAGGCTGATTTGGTGCAGCAGCTTAGAGGGATTCCGGTGAGGGAGGAGCTGGAACTAGAGAAGGAGATAGGTGGCTGGCCGCAGGTGATGAAGTCCGGTGGCAGCGTGATGGCTGCTGGTTCTGTGAGTAGCGGCAGATTAGGTGAAGGTAACGGCTGATGAGTTTTTTAGGGTGGAGGTGGTTAGTTTTTGGGTCTGGAGCGAATCAGGAAGGCCCACGACAGTGTGTGGTTGTTTCTGGGCGGCAGAGAGAGCTTGGTGGCGTGAAGGGAATTGGGGGGTGGTGCCGCTGATGTTTTTGGGGTGAGGGAGGAAGAAGGAGGGTTTTTAGGTCTTTAGAGGTTGAAGAAGATGTAGCTGTCTTTTTGTTTTTTGCTCTAGGTTTTTCTAATGTGTGTCCTTTGATTGAAGAAGAAGCATAGTTATATATTAGGGCAAAATAAAATGTGGTCCTAGGTTTGAATTAGGCTCTAAATCTACAAAATTGGGCTAAGAAGTTGCTTCTAAATACTTATAAGAAAAATATAAATTAAATCTTAATTGATTTTAATAAATTATTATATTTAAAATAAAACTAAGAATTAAAGTTGAAACTATTTTTTTGGTATTTTTCAAAGATTATATAAAAAATATAAAAATAAAAATCCTAGCAAAATAGTATGACTAGAAAATGAAACTATTTTTTTTTATAATTTTAGTTTTTGTGATAAATAAAGTAAAAACTAGTTAAAATAGCGATATTAGACCTAAACTAAATATTAAAACGCTAATATGGGTAAATTTCGGGGAGGGTCCAAAATTACATGTCTACAGCTTCCCCTCTTTGACTGGAAACACGAAGAGTTTTCAGACAAAGAACAACAAGACATGTTATGACCCGACCTTTATTTAAAAGGGTAGAAAACTAAAAGGAAGGAGAAAATGACCGAGTCCTGGTTTTTGACAGCCTACATATCCCGGGTTATAAGGGAATCAGGTCGCGTGTAGTTCAAGAAATTTTGAAGTTATGGAGTGGGTGGAGAGGATGAGGGACTCGAGTGAGGTTCCATTCCGTCGAGGATCCGGTCTGCGGTCCCGTTATTACATCAAAATCAAAAAGAAAATACTAACTAAGCCTATCAGCTACGAGTTACAAGATTCCTATCTATGAGTCTTCTGAAGCTTGGTCTTGAGTCTTGGTTGGTTCTTCATGCGGAATATGATCTGAATCTTGATGCTTGTTGGCTGCAGGTGCAAGTTCATTCTTCTACAACTTTTTCGGATCAAGACGGGACATGCATAGCTTGTGACTTCGATCTGTCTTGAGAAGTCTACATCATTTCCGCTTCTGTACCTTGAGTTTGGTCTTCTCTTTTTCTTTTCTTCTTTTCTCTTATTCTGAATTGAGACGTCTTCTTTTGCTCATCTCGAATCCATTGTAACCTGCGCAAAATCAAAACAAACGAACGAAATTTTCTGACCCAGTTTTCACTAGGAAAATTTCGTGAGTTATTGTATTGAAATCAATGCTACTTCATTATTGAAAGCAATAAAAAGTTGGGAGTGGTGTACCCGGAGAGAATGCAGACTAGGGGTGGATACCCTATGCCTAAAAAGTAAAATCAACTAGGGATTGGAGACCCTATGTTGGAAAAGATCGACAGGTTATGCTGCCGTCAAGAAAAGATCAACGGGTTATGCCGGTGTCTGGGGGGGGGGGAGGATCAACGGGTTATGCTGTTGTCAAGAAAAGAGATCACCGGGTTATGCTGGTGTCTGAAAAGGTCAACAAGTTATGCTGTTTTTGAGAAAAGGAGACCACTGGGTTATGCCAGTGTCTGGAAATGATCAATGGGTTATGCCGTTGTCAGGAAAAGAAGAGATCACCAGGTTATGCTGGTGTCTGGAAAGGTCAATAGGTTATGTCGTTGCCTGGGGAAAAGAGATCACTGGGTTATGCCAGTGTCAGGGAATGATCAACAGGTTATGATGTTGTCAGGAAGAGATTACCAGGTTATGCCGGTGTCTGGGGAAGGATCAACGGGTTATGCCGTTGTCAAGAAAAGAGATCACCATGTTATGCTGGTGTCTGGAAAGGTCAATAGGTTATGCTGTTGCCGGGAAAAGGAGATCACTGGGTTATGCGAGTGTCTGGAAATGATCAACGGGTTATGCCATTGTCAGGAAAAGAGGAAATCACTAGGTTATGTCGGTGTCTTGGAAAGGTCAACAGTTATGCCGTTGCCTGGGGAAAAGGGATCACTGGGTTATGCCAGTGTCAGGGAATGATCAACAGGTTATGTTGTTGCCAGGAAACGATCACCAGGTTATGCCGGTGTCTAGAAAGGTCAACAGGTTATGCTGTTGTCAGGAAACATCACCAGGTTATGCCGGTGTCTGGAAATGATATTCATCGGGTTATGCCGGTATCAACTAGGGAATGGAGACCTATGTTGGAATCGAGTTACGTCGGCATCAGGCTATGCTGGCATCAACTAGGGAGTGAAGACTCTATGTTGGCATCAACTAGGGAGTGGAGACCCTATGTTGGCATCAGGTTATGCTGGCATCAACTAGGGAGTGGAGACCCTACGTTGGCATCAACTAGGGAGTGGAGACCCTATGTTGGAAAACGAGACCAGAGAATTGCATACCCTATGCTAAAATGAACCAAGAAGGATTTTTGTTTTTTCAAATTTTTTTTCCTTTTTTAAAAAGAAAAATTGCCCCAGTGCTTATTCTCTGAGGACATAAATAAACTTTTTTTTAACAAGACTTCTTATTTTTAAAAAAAAAAATTATCCTAGGAGAAAATTCATCAGACTAGGTTTTCTTGTCTTAGGAGAAAGATTCATCAGACTAAGACGTCTATTCTAGGAGAAAGTTCATCAGACTAGGTATTTTTTTTTCTTGGTTATTATCTTAGGAGAAAGATTCATCAGACTAAGATTTTGATCCTAGGAGAAAGTTCATCAGACTAGGTCTCTTTTTTATTATCTTAGGAGAAATATTCATCAGACTAAGATTTCGATCCTAGGAGAAAATTCATCAGAATAGGTCCTTTTCTTTTTGTTATCTTAGGGAAAGATTCATCAGACTAAGATTTTGATCCTAGGAGAAAGTTCATCAGACTAGGTGTCTTTTATAGGAGAAAGATTCATCAGACTAAGATTTCGATCCTAGGAGAAAGTTCATCAGACTAGGTTTTCTATCTTAGGAGAAAGATTCATCAGACTAAGATTTTGATCCTAGGAGAAAATTCATCAGACTAGGTATTTTATTCTTTTTTTTGTTATCTTAGGAGAAAGATTCATCAGACTAAGATTTGGATCCTAGGAGAAAATTCATCAGACTAGGTCTTTTTTTTTGGTTATCTTAGGAGAAAGATTCATCAGACTAAGATTTCTGTCCTAGGAGCTATCTTATCAGACTAGGTCTTTTTTTTTGGTTATCTTAGGAGAAAAATTCATCAGACTAGGTGTTTTTATTATCTTAGGAGAAAGATTCATCATACTAAGATCTTGATCCTAGGAGAAAATTCATGAGACTAGGATTTCTTTTTGGTTATTATCTTAGGAGAAAGATTCATCAGACTAAGATTTCTATCCTAGGAGAAAATTCATCAGACTAGGTCCCTTATTTTTTGTTATCTTAGGAGAAAGATTCATCAGACTAAGATTTCTATCCTAGGAGAAAGTTCATCAGACTAGGTTTTCTATCTTAGGAGAAAGATTCATCAGACTAAGATTTCTGTCCTAGGAGAAAGTTCATCAGACTAGGTCTTCTATCTTAGTAGAAAAATTCATCGGACTAAGATTTTTATTGGAAGAAAATCCATCAGACTAGGACTTTTATCCTAGGAGGAAAAATGTGAAGAGCAATGACAATATTTGTGCATACTAGCAAGACAAATGAAGGTAAAGATTTGAGAAACTTCCCTTTGTCGGCTCTTTCTCTTTAGTTTTTTCTTTCTTTCTTTTTGAACAACTTTCCTTGCACTGCTTTGTTCCTGTTTCAAACAAAGAAAATTTTGTCAGTTTTGAGAGTGGTGGTCGGTTTGTGGCCTTGAGTCCTGAGCATATTGGCTTTTGCTCAATCAACTTGAGTAGGTTTCAAGAGATATTTTTGCTCTGCATCAACCTTGATTGTTTCACACCAGTGCCATTTGTATTTGTGGCTCAATCAGCCTTGACCAAACTGAAGATCTTTGCTTAGGCGACCTTTTCTGATATCTTGAGTGGCTTCTTGCCTTTTGGGCAATTTAACTGTCAGAGAAAATCACCAATTATCTTTGTTTGCGCCAAGTAGGCTGACAAGAGTCTTTTTTGGGGGAAGCCTTTGCATGAATCCTCAATGCATGTTGACTGTATGAACTGAGTGTGCTGGCCAAATTTACTTTGTGCAACTGAAAAGCTGGTAGCAGATTTTAAAATATTTTCTTGCTTTTTTTGACAAGGACTGACTTAGAGTGAAGGACACAATGATGCAAAGAAACAATATTGACAAGAAATGCCCCCGTCAGAAGGACATAAGGCAGAGTTTTTATTTTTATTTTTATTTTTATTTCTTATTTTTTTCTTTTTCTTTTTTTAATTTATTTTGCGGTAACTAGCCTTAATGATCATGACATGCATTTTGGACTTAAATGGCCGATCTAGCAAACTGACCAAATCTTTCCTTTTACCATTCTTATGACCTTTGAGGTCGGGCTTGTTTGTGCCAATTCTTTGCATCAGCTTCACGACTCACTTTCGACCAGTGGTGCCCCGAGGGGTTTTGACCAACAAGTCTCTCTCATTTATTTTCTCCACTTACCATCGCCTTACAGTGCCCGTGAGGGTTTTCACTAGTAAGACTCCCTCATTTTTCTTTTTCTTTATTTTTTCTTTTCTTTTGCTTTCTTGGATGAGCAACTTGACAGTGTTTTATGTCATGTGACAACCGTTGCTCATTGCATACTTCAATTGGCATTCTTGAAGGCATATCGAGAGGTCTTTATTTGGAAGGTTTTTGGATATGGTTGGAAAGGAGGGTCGGCATGAAAGCTTAAAGTAGACTCAAAATGAGGGGGTTGTAAACTTACAACTCTTAGAATTGACTCTTTCAAAACTGAATAAACTCTTTGCCCCAGTTTTAGCTATTGGGGATTTTTGAATTTTTTTTTTTGAATTCTTATTTGGTTGGACCGAACCGTGTAAGGTTGCTACGTATCATTTTTTTTTAGGAATCAAGTCTAATGTAGTTCAAACATCTGACCTAACTATTTTTCATCTTTCTTTCTTTTTCTCATGTTTTTCTTTCTTTCTCTTTTTTTTTTCAAAACAAATTACCCCAGCTTCTTTTTTTAGGGCATAGATCTCAGACTGTTCTTTTCTTCTCTTTTTTTTTTCGTTTGAACTTTCTAAGAGTTGCCCCAGTTTGTACTCTTGGGGCATGGATTTTTTTTTCATTTTTGTTTTTGTCATTTTCACTTTTTTTTTTCTTCATTTTCTCTCTTTTTTTTGGACTTTTGACTCTAAACTTGATTCCAAGAGAGGGTGATCAAATAAAATAACACAGACTCAAAAGGGGTAACAAAGGGTATAAAGTGTTTGGGTAGCAGAAAAAAGGCCTCCCGACCTCGAGAAACGCCAAAACATATTATCTTTTTGCGATCACAACATTGATGAACATGTCTATTTTCTTGGTGTGTCGCGGTCGAAAGACACTTTCTATCCTTTAATGTCAAACTTTCAGCCAAGCCTCAATTGATTAAACATCCTCAAGACCGATCTTCACAATGATTTGAAGGTCAATTTTACTCGACCTTAATTCCAAAGTATTTCAACTCTTTATTCATCCTCAAAAGTGTCTCTTTCTCACTTATCTCATTCAAGACTAAATCAGTTTTCTAAGATCTGGCCGAAATTTCCGCATGCATGTCATGTCACTAGAACTGGCGTGAAAAGAACTATGCCAAAATGGACACGAAATGGCTGACTTTTTTTTTTTTGGTTGAATAAAGGATAGAAATATCTGATGACACCAAAAGAAGAAGAAAAGACGACAAAATAAGCTACCATGGCTAAAAGAAGAGTGACTTTCCAGTTTCTAAGCGGCATCTTAGCCCCACAGTTGCACATCAGCACTACTACGACATTCGGTCCCTTTTATCGTTTTTGATTCAACACTCAAAATTTGACTTTTTCATCAAACCGTTCCCAATATTGACTATCGAATTTCAGGACCGACGGCATGTGAGATTTCATATCAAATAATTTCTCAAAGGACTTGAAAGCATTTTTATGTCTCCCCATCATCAAATCATCCCAAGCAAAGCATATCTTGTTGCTCAAAACTGGTAGAAGTCATCCAACAATTGCCTCCATTTTGTCATCAACTTGTCTACTTGTCTTTTCGTGACCTTAGTTGGATCAGTAATAGTGGTTCTTCTTCCTTTGGTTGAGAAGGTGCTTTTATTTCCGAGAGATATTAGATTGTTTTTGTGACTTGCCATTGCCAACCAACAAACCGACCACCTTTGTCTAGCTTTCGTTTCAAAACAACAAACGTGTTAGAATAAACGCTCTCTTTTTCTCTTTTTTTTTCTTTTCTCTCCCTTTTTTTGTCGCTCTCTTCTTTTCTTTTTCTTTTATTTCAATCCATTCGATCGAACCTGATGTGGGGTGTCTACGTATCATGATGCCGCATGAATCAGATCTTGCGTAGTTCAGGAAGATCAGGAATAAAGGAAAAAAAACTAACTCTTTTTTTTTTTTAATTTTGAATTTTTTCGTTTTTAACTTTCGAAAGAAAGACTTATAAAGAAGAAAGAAATCATTTTTTGATTTCGATTTTCTTTTTTTTTTTAAAAATTCTTTTTTTTTCCGGTGAATTTTGAAAGAAAAACTTCTAAAGAAGAAAGAAAAATATTATTGGATTTTTGGAATTTTATTTTAAAATTATGAAATACTTCTAAAGAAAATATTTTTTGAATCTTGAATTTTCTTTTCAATTTCCGAAAGAAAAACTTCTAAAGATGAATGAAAATATTTTTGAATTTTTAGAAGAAATTAAAAGAAAAATATTTTTGTATTTTTTTAAAATTGGGGCCTAAAAGAAAGACTTTCTATAGAAGGAAGTAAAGGAAATATTTTTGGAATTTTTGTTTTTTTGAAAATTGTGGAAAATAAAAAAAAGTAAAAAATATTTTTTGGGGATTTTGATTTGATTTGTCTTCTTTTTTCGAATGAAAGACTTCTACAAAGTTTGGGTTCTAAAACTCTTTTTTTAATATTTTATTTGTTTGGAATTTCCTAAGAAAAAACTCCTAAATAAGGAATTAAAGGAAAATCTAATTTTTTTTAAAATGGGGAATCAAAGAATGACTTTTTTAAAGAAGGAAGGAAAGGAAAATATTTTTGAATTTTTAAAATTGAGGGCCGTAACCGAAGAGGTTTGCCTACGTATCTCACATCCGGTGAGAATCAGACCCGCGTAGTTCTGTCAGTTTTGACGGAACTAGGGAAACATGACTTTTGAGAATATTGGCTTATTTTCTCTTATTTTCTTTCAAAATTTTGGCAGAGTTTCAGAATTATTCAAATACCTACCTCCCACTCTTGATTTTTCTTTTTGATTTTCTTTTTTTGATTTTCTTTCCTATTCTAGAAGACAGCCAACATGCAAGTCGAAACAAATAATGTACACATAGCAGGTAAGATGCATCAGGATGGTCTTTTATTTCGGGTACACCTGTCCTAGACGGACCCAACCCCTGTGTTGAGTCTCCAAAGTCAAATGCACATGATGCAAACAAATGTTCCTACTAGGGATCCGGCATGAGGCTATGTTATTCTAAGTTTAAATCCTGGGGTTTATTGTTCTATACCTGGCTTACCCGAGCAGACAACTCGAGCCGAGAGGGGGGGGGGGCAACGTACTGGGAATGCAGAAGCTTCACCGGCTTTAAAACTTGTCTAAACCTCGTTCTAAAATTTGGATATGACTTTAACAGAAAAGAAGTCACACGAAGTGCACACTTCCCAGTTGATTTAAAAGACTCAGAGAGAAGGGGGTTTCGTAACAGTTTATATACAGTCCAAATAATATCAAAGCGGTAAAAAGCGACATTTAGCACATTGGGTTCAAACATGTAAAATCAGATAATAAAGCCAAATATAACAATTATTCTAAGCTCGAATTCTTTGAACCCTTAACCAGAGATTCTGGGTTCGATCCCCAGTAGAGTCACCAGAGCTGTCACACTTCCTTTTTCACCCTGGGTAAGGGTAATAAGGGAGTTTTTCCACTTTAAGTGACATTATTCGGATTTGGAATTTTATTAGTTTTCAGAGTCGCCACCCGGATTTTAACCATGTTCCGGGATACCGTTAATTTATTGAAATCCAAAACCGAGGAATTTTGACTCTATTTTAAGTTGTCTGCGAACCAGAAATTCGGGTAAGGAATTCTGTTAACCTGGGAGAAGGTGTTAGGCACTCCCGAATTCCGTGGTTCTAGCACGGTCGCTTAACTATTGATATTTGGACTAATTATCTGATTATTTACATATTTTAAACCTATTATGCATTTTAGCCTTTTTACTTTTTTAGCCGCTTTTAATATTTATGGATTTATCTTAAAACAAGTCACGATGACGTGCACTTGTCGTTTTTGGACACATTGTAAACACGCCACATGAAATGCACCCGCAATTTACAACGTGTGATTTTAATATAGTTTGAATTTGTGGTCGGGTAGCATGAGTTGCGCACCCTAATGTAGGTCATGATGGTTTTATTGCTTATTTGAAGCAAAGCTATTGTTCTTTTGTTTGTAATACTAGTCTAAAAGAGGTATTTTGGACTACAAAATTTATTTTGTTCAAGATCTTCTAAGATGAAGTTTACTAAAGAGGAGAATTTGGGCCATTTGCTAAGTCTGGCCCAATTTTGTGTTAAGTGCTTGGGCTAGAATTTCTTAATCAACTTTCTTTCCAAATACCTTTAGCAAACAGTACAGTCATGGTACAAATGCACCTTAGATCTACCTATGGAATTGCCAATTTATCCAATCATAACTGTCATTAAATTCTATAAATCAGAATCTATTGCCAAATGCAAAATTGCAACACTTCAAGAAATTCGTACTAGCCACAATTAAGCCACTGAAATGGACGAAGCTTTTATCATATTCACTAATTCCATAAATTGAAGAACACATTTTTTTTGAGTTAAAGATAAAAAGAAGCAAAAGAACACTATTATATCTTCAACTCAGAGCAAAGCAATGTCAAACCAAATAAAGGGAATTCAACTGCATACAAATAACAGAGAAGAAAAAGGGTCACAATAATTCCAAAACGCCTCAAATTTAAACATCATTCGCATAAAATCATCATTGCCGGAAGGGATTCAAGATGCAAAGAAGCAGTCCTGGAGTATGAGAAATAGTGCAATTTTAAAAACAATTTCAACTTCATTCAACTAAACCATCTTGAGATACAGAACATACCTATACTGGAAACAAGACTACTCAACAGAGATCCACCAAATACAGAGCAGAAAATGAAGACGACAAGACAACAAATCCGACCGGAATCCACCCTGGAGTTCGCACGCGAACGGGCAACCTCGATCGGATCAACTCGAAATTGACGAACCTAAACTCCACTCAAGCTAGCAAAGAAATCTAACTAGAGAAGGAGATAGGTGGTTGGCCGCAGGTGATGAAGTCCGGCGGCAACGTGATGGCTGTTGGTTCTGTGAGTAGCGGCATATTAGGTGAAGGTAACGACTGATGGGTTTTTTAGGGTGGAGGTGGTTTGTTTTTGGGTCTGGAGCGAATCAGGAAGGCAAGCAGCAATGTGTGGTTGTTTCTGGGCGGCAAAGAGAGCTTGGTGGCGTGAAGGGAATTGGGGGGGTGGTGCCGCTGGTGTTTTTGGGGTGAGGGAGGAAGAAGGAAGGGTGTTAGGTCTTTAGAGGTTGAAGAAGATGCGGCTGCCTTTTTGTTTTTAGCTCTAGGTTTTTCTAATGTGTGTCCTTTGATTGAAGAAGAAGCATAGTTATATATTAGGGAAAAATAAAATGTTGGCCTAGGTTTGAATTGGGCTCTATTCTACAAAATTGGGCTAAGAAGTTGCTTCTAAAATACTTATAAGAAAAATATAAATTAACTCTTAATTGATTTTAATAAATTATTATATTTAAAATAAAACTAAGAATTAAAGTTGCAACTATTTTTTTGGTATTTTTCAAAGATTATATAAAAAATATAAAAATAAAAATCCTAGCAAAATAGTATGACTACAAAATGAAACTATTTTTTTATAATTTTAGTTTTTGTGATAAATAAAGTAAAAACTAGTTATTAGACCTAAACTAAATATTAAAACGCTAATATGGGTAAAATTTCGAGGAGGGTCAAAAATTACATGTCTACAACTGAAATGCCAAAAGTCAATTAGCTAATATTGGTAGCATTTGAGTATTGCTAGTATTTTATGAATTGACTAATATTCGTAGCATTGTTTCTCTAAGAGGTCAAACTTGATATTTTTCTCAATTTCTTTTCCATCCTTTAGCCCAATATTAAAAATTCACTTCTAATTGTTCTTATTGTTCATTCTTCTTCTCCCTCAGTGTCGACGACTTTGCACCCCCAAATTTCTCTACCGTTTGTTTTATTCAATTCTCCTCCAAGATTAAAAGCCGATAAGCACTATTTGTATGAAGAAAAAAAAAATACATAAAGGAATTATTTATTTGGAGGCATATGAAGATCATTTTGATGGATTATTATAAGCAACAGAAGCAATCCCAGTATCAAATTTATATGTAATCTAGACAACTAGCATATATGGAATTTTTCGGGTTATCTCTTAAAGCGTGAACATAACCTTTTAGTCACGTAAGCCTTCAGCTTCACATCGTCTCAATGAAATCTCCACCACCCTATCACGATATCTGAACGTTCCACGGTCTTCTACTGTGTTACCCAAATAATATCCGAAAATAGTAATTTTGTGTGGCCGAAAATCTCTAGGAAAATTGGCTGAAATTTCGGCTACCATCTACTGCCTCCCTCTAGGTGGAAAAGCTTATGTATTTATGTAACGACTCGATCGGTCGTTTTAAAAATTTGCGTGCCGTCAGTGGATTAAGGTGCCGAGCAAATTCGTAATTATGTATTATGACTTGTGTGTGAGGTCGAGGTCGGTTCTTGGATGATTCAGGAGTGAATTGGAAAAATAATTCTTGTTTTAGAAGCTTAAGTGAAAAGAGTTGACCGGAGTTTGACTTTGGTGTAGACGAATCCAGAATGGTATTTTGATGACTCAAATAGCCTCGTATGGTGATTTTGGACTTAGGCGTGAGTCCGGATTTGGATTTGGAGGTCCGTAGGTTAATTTGATGCATTTTGGGAAAATTAGAAATTTGAAGGTTTTGAAGGTTGAGAGGTTAGATCGGGAGTTGAATTTGTAGGTATCGGGCTCTGATTGCGATTCCGAGAGTTGGAATAACTTTGTTATGTCATTTGAGACTTGCATGTAAAATTTGACGTTATTCCGGATTGATTTGATTCGGCACGAGTTGTTGAAGTTAAAAGTTCATTAAGTTCAATTCTAGGTGCGATTCATGGTTTTTATGTCGGTTGATATTATTTGAGGCCTCAATCAGGTCCGTGTAATGTTATGGAACTTGTTGGTATGTTCAGACGGGGTTTCGGGGGCCCCGGGTGTGTTCCGGACGAGTTACGAATAATTTTGGAACCTTGTTGCATTGCTGAAGGGCCTGGTTACTGATGTCATCGCAACTGCGGATAAAGGACCGCATATGCCGCGCCGCTGAAGCGGCCAACAAGTCGCAGGTGAGGGCTTTGTGAAAGAAGGCAGGTACAGCAGAAGCGTAAGCGCAGAAGTGCTATGTTTATCGCAGGTGCGAGGGTAGCGGAGGCTGGAGTAAGCACAGATGCGGAGAGCGCAAATGCGAATGGTCTTGTGTTCAGTGGTTCTCGCATATGCAAGATCTTCCCGCATAAGTGTTTGTTGCATGTGCGTGTTTTTGTCTGCAAAAGCGGAAATGCCGGGCAGAATGTTATATTTTGTGGGTATGGCCATTTTCATTATATCTTGAGTTGTAGACCTCGGATTTGAGCAATTTTTGAGGGGTTCTTCACGTGTTGGATTGGGGTAATTATCCTTTATCTGAATTTGATTATATTTCGTAATTCCACCTTTGTTTTTAACATTAAATTAGTGATTTGAATGGGAGAAAAATACGAATTTTGTATAAACTTCCAAAAAATGTAAAATGAGGATTTGAAAGCCGATTTGATGTCAGAATTAGATAATTTTGGTATGGAAGTTGGATCGTATTGAAATGGGTGTCGAATTTTGTAAATTTTGTCGGGTTCCGAGGTGCGGTATCAGGGTTGACTTTTTAGTTTTCAATAAAGATCAAAGCTTTATTATCCAGAATTGTTTCCTATGGATTTATTTACGATATTAGGTTATCTTGGCTAGATTTGAGTCGTCTAGAGGTTGTTTCACTCGAGAAGGTCATTTGAGAGTATCGGTGTAGCTTCTTTGAGGTAAGTATCTTGCCTAACTTTGTTTTGTGTGGGGGGGGGGGGATACTACCCCTTAGGATTTGAGTCGTTTGTGCTATATATGTTATGTGAAAGCTGTGTATGCGAGGTGATGAGCATGTACTCGGGCTTATTTGTGGAAATTGACCGATTTAGACTCTTAGGATTTTTCACATGTATTTATTTGGAATTTTTAGCATATGTTATATTTTTTAATCGCCATTTCTACTATCACATGCTTTATTTGAAGTTGTCGTTACATGTCACATCCTCTACTTGCTGATTTAGCTCTTATATGCTTTATTTGAAGTTGTTACCACTTTTATCATTATGTGATCTCTTTTATTGTTGAGTTACTCTTAGTTGGAATTTGTTGCACATGATACCCTTTTATTGCCGGGTTAGTCTCATGCATTTAGACATAATAGTAGTTTGTGCCATCTCTCTGTCATTGTTAGCCTAATCCATACACTAGAACCCAGAGTTTGCCATTTCATGGAGATACATTCACTATTGAGTTTATCCTTAAACAATTAATTGGAATTAAGGTTATCAAAAGTCATTAATCTATTTTAAATTGAAGTGTGTTTAAAGGGGGTGTTGTTCCTTATAATCTACTTTCCCGTCCTTTTTGTTGTTATTGAGATTTTATACACATTATGTTTGAGCCATGGACTATCTGCTGTGGAAATATTGATATTGTTGGATCTTTGGAAAGATTGTGACCTATGGGCACTTGTGTTGCGAGTGATACATCGTGTTTTTATGATGTTAGCATTTGTGAATTATTGTGTGGTTTGGTTGTTACTATGCAGAGTATAAGGGTGGCATCTCACCGTTGTTGTTATGCGGGGCATTAGGGTGGAATCAAACTGTTTTTGAATGTAAGGAGTGATACGGGTGGCTATTGTGTCATTGACCGGGCGGAGTGATAAGGGTGACTATTATACAGAGTGATACGGGTAGCTATCAGAGAGATAATGGTGGCAAATGTTATTTTCAGAGTGGATTCATAAGGGTGGCTATTTCTAACGACCCGACCGGTCGTTCCATGAGATTAGCCCTATTTCCCCCGTTTCTGCTGTATCATATGTTGCTTATCCTATTTATGTTGTGCTGGGTCATTTGGTTCGGGTTCAGAGCGGTTGTGGTGAGAATTGAGACACTTAGTCTCTTAAATTAGCTTAATAGTTGAAAAAGTCAACTAGGAGTTGACTTATTGGTAACCGACCTCGGAATGCAGATTTTATGGCTCGGAAAGTTTCGTTAGGTGATTTGGGACTTAGGAGTGTGTTCTGAATGAAGTTTCGATGTCCGGTGTAGAATTAGGATAGAATTGGCAAAAATTAGTTTTTGACGATTTCTGGTCGGTAGTGGAAAATAGGCTATCGGGGTCGGAATGGAATTCCAGAAGTTGGAGAAAGTTCATAATGTCATTTTGGATATGTGTGAAAAATTTCAGGTCAATCAGATGTTTTTTGGTTGGTTTCGGCATCATTGGCGAAATTTAGAAGTTCAAAGTTCATAGGTTTGAATTTGATGTAATTTTGGTGTTTTCGTGTTGTTTTTGGTATTTTGAAGGTCGACTAAGTTTGAATGATTCTATGGGGTGTGTTGGTATGTTTGGTTGTGTCCCCAAGGGGCTCGGGATTGATTTTGGATGGTTGGCGGAGGTTTAAACTTAGGAATTTGCAGCAAATAGCTGTTGGTGTTAAGCTACTGGTTTGGCCGCACCTACGGATGGGCGTCCGCAGGTGCGATGCCGCAGGTGCGAAGGACCCTGCGCATGTGCGAAGATAGGCCGGACAGGAGGAATCCGCAGGTGCGAAGAATTGGACGCACCTATAAATCCGCATGTGCGGAAAAAGGGATCACAGGTGCGAGAATTGGACTGTTAGTGGGATTTCGCAGGTGCGCACATGGGACTGGAGGTGCGAGGAAAGGTTCGCAGGTGCGGATTAACTGGGATGAACAGTATAAAATGGTGCCTCCACGACTATTTTGGCATTTTCTCCATTGTTGCATGCCGATTGAGCTGAGTTGAGAGCAAATTGAAGAGGGAATTCGAGGGTGTTCAGTTGAGGTAAGTTCCCGGATTATAAAACTCGTTTCTATGCTATTTTGTTCGGATTAGGCTTGTAATTTGAAGAATTAAAGTAGAAAAAGTTTGGAAAAATGGGAGGAGGTCTGTAAAATTCTTTTGGCGATTTGGGTAGGCAATTGTGGTCCGATTGTGGTGTTCTTGGTATGTGTAGAATCGTGGAAGGACGAGGATTCTAGTGATGTAAATTTCATCAAATTCTGAGATGTGGGCTCGGGGATCGAGGCTCAAGTTTGGCCGAATTTCGAGAATTTTGTATAAATTGATAGTTTTTGATTGGGTTGAGTTCCTTTAGCGTATATTGATGATGTTAATCTGGCTGTTAGATTCGGAGCAATCGGGAGACAATTTGAGGGGCAAGAGCATCGCGGATTAGTATTGTGGCCAGGTAGAGGTAAGTAATGGTTATAAATCTTATCCTGAGGGTATGAAACCCCGGCCTTCATATTCCTCACTATTTTTAGAATGGCGCATATGTCGGATGACGAGTATGTGGCGCGCACTGATTTTTGGATTTGACTTGATCATCTCCGCGGCAACTATTGAGTTGCGTATTTTACTCTAAGTCATATGTTAAATTGTGTTCTAAAGACTATTGCTATATTTGGGCTATAAGCCATATTTGGGGCCTCGTGCCGACTTGTTTAGACCTCTTGGGTGCTTTTTACTGCTATTTCCTCACTGTTGATTTATGATTTACACTCAGTCATGTTGTGCTTAACTGTTTTTGAAAATCAGCCTTATTGAAACTATTTTGAGATATAAAATGATGTTTTGGGTCGAGTACCCCGTTTTACTGATACGCCCGAGGGGCTTTTGAGAGTTTCTGACTTAGGGAGGCCGAGGACCTGATTGTGAGGATATGATACGCCACAAGGTGGCTTGATGTTAGCGCTTGGGCTGAAGGAGAACCTCCAGAGTCTGTACACACCCCCAGTGAGCGCATGTACCTACCGAGTGCGAGTGTTGAGTGCCGAGTGATGAGTGATTGAGAGGCATGAGTGGCGATGAGGTTGCCCGAGGCGCTGATACTGAGTGGCTGTGAGGTGCTGAGTGTTCTTATGTCCGAGGGGCGATTTTACGATTCATGTTTTTGCCCGAGGGGATACTTATGATTTATTTCATTTTACACTAAATCCATCGGTTATTTTTATTTCTGAAATTGTTGGAAAACACATTTTTCAAAGGATTTTTCTGAAATTGGTTTTGAGGCATGATGATTTCATATATCTATGTATATACTGTTGGAAAGAAAGGTTGTGCATATTGTGAAATGATGATATTGATTTTTATGTATTTCTTGCCGCTTAGACTTGATTTATTTTCATTAGTACTGAGTCGGCATACTCACATTACTCCCTGCACCCCTGTGTGCAGATTCAGGTGCTGATACTGAGCGTTAGCCATCTATTCCGTGCGGAGCCGAAGTTTGGGATATAGAGGTAGCTGTTCAGTGTCCGCAACATCTCTATTTTCCCTTCTTTGTTGTATCTAGTTATTCGTTCGGAGGTTTTGTATTATAATAGTAGGCTTGTTGGTATATTTCTTAGATGCTCATGACATGTTGACTCCGGATATTGGGGATGGTTTAGACTATTTAGCTATTTATTTTTCCTAATGAATTCAGAAATTCTGTATACTTTATGAAATGTTGAAATTGGTTGGGATTTTTGAAAGAGACTGTAATTATGTGATTGTTGGCTAGCCTAGTTCCACGATAGGCGCCATCACGGCCGGTTTAGGATTTGGGGTCGTGACAAGTTGGTATCAGAGCCTAGGTCACATGGGACTCAACGGTCATGAGCAGGTTAGTAGAGTCTTGCAGATCGGTACGAAGACGTCTGTACTTATCTTCGAGAGGCTGTGGAATCCTTAGGAACAATCTCATGTTCTTGAATTCTGTCGTGCCGTTTTGTTGATTCTGGAAATTTAAACTTCTGTTGTTTCCTTCTCTCACAAATGGTGAGAACTCGCGCTACCGATCAGGATGATCAACCATCAGCCAGACCAGTGAGAGGTCGAGGCCGTGGTAAAGGTAGGGGGCCAGCCCGTGCAGCAACCAGGGTAGTGCCAGTTGATCCTCCTACTGTTCAGGGTCAGATGCCCTCCATAGATACTCTAGCGGGACAGGCTCAGGCACCGACAGTGCCTATTGTTATTTCAGGTCTTCAGGAGACCTTGGCCCAGATCTTGACAGTGTGTACCACCCTTGCTCAGGCAGTTGCCTATACTTCTCAGGTCGGGGGAGGCAGTCAGACTCATGTTTCCCGGACACCTGAGTAGGCTACTCAGGGCCAGCCGACACTGGGGGCGGTTCCAGCCCAGCCGGTTGCTCCTGTTCAGGACTTCGTGGTGCCGGCTATGCTAGAGGACGAACAACGTTGACTGGAGAGATTTAGTAGACTACAACCTCCGACATTCAGTGGTGCTGAGGGCGAGGATGCCCAGGGTTTTCTGGATAAGTGTTAGAGGATGTTGCGTACTGTTGGGATTTTGGAGACCAGTGGGGTCTCATTTGCTACATTTCAGTTTTCTGGTGCTGCTTTCACTTGGTGGGAGTCTTTTGAGAGGCGTAGGCCTGTTGGTTCAACACCCCTCACCTGGCAGAAGTTCTCCACTATCTTCTTGGAGAAGTATGTACCTCAGTCTCAATGGGAGGAGCAACACAGACTTTTTGAGCAGTTGCGCCAGGGGGAGCTATCAGTGATGCAGTATGAGATGCGATTCTCGGAGTTGGCTCGTCATGCTACCGAGTTGGTACCTACTGATAGGGAGAGGGTTAAGAGGTTCGTGGATGGCCTCACTTATCAACTCCGCCTATTTATGACTCGGGAGAGAGTATCAGGTGACATTCGAGCAGGTTGTTGATATTGCTCGAGATATTGAGTCGGTTCGCCGCCAGGAGCGGGAGGAGGGGGAGGCCAAGAGGGCTCGTGGAGCAGGCAATTCTAGTGGTGCTCCTTCCAGGGGGCAGTTTCAGCATGGTAGAGGTCGTTCATTCAGGCCTCCTCAGTCAGTCCGCCCAGTTTATAGTGGTGCATCTTCGGGGCATGGTCTCCGTGGTTCTCAGCCAGGCCGTACTTCATTTGGTTCCCTCCCAGCTCAGAGTGTAGCTCGAGCACCACCAGTTCAGAGTTCTTCTATGCATGAGTCTTCCAGTGGCCATTCTGGTGCCAGGGGTTTCTATCAGTCCCCGCCCCCAACTCTAGGGAGTTGTTTTGAGTGTGGAGAGTTTGGGCACATGTGGAGGCAGTGTCCCCATCATCCCGGTGGTTCTTCTCAGCAGAGGGGCCAGCCCTCGACTTCAGCTCCAGTTACTTCACCACCCGCCCAAGCAGCCAGAGGTGGTAGTCAGTCAGCTAGAGGCCGCCCAGAGGGGGAGGTTGAGCATGTAGAGATCAGCCCCGTATGTATGCATTTCCAGCCAGGCTAGATGCTATGGCCTCCGATGTAGTGATCACATGTATTGTCTCAGTCTGTTGCCGAGATGCTTTGGCTTTATTTGACCCTGGTTCTACATATTCCTATGTTTCTTCATATTTTGCCCATTTCCAGGATATGCCCTGTTAGTCTTTAGTTACCTCTGTTCATGTGTCGACTTCTGTTGGCGATACCGTTATTGTGGACCGTGTGTATCGGTCGTGTGTGATATCTATTGGGGGTTTGGAGACCCGAGTGGACCTACTATTACTCAGCATGGTCGATTTTGATGTGATATTGGGCATGGATTGGTTATCTCCGTGTCATGATGTTCTTGATTGTCATGCTAAGACCGTGACCGTAGTTATGCCGGGATTTCCGAGGGTTGAGTGGAGAGGTTCTTTTGAGTATATGCCTAGCAGGGTGATTTCCTTCCTGAAGGCTCAGCGCCCCAGCAGCCTTTATGCACTTGATGCACAATTTATTTCGGTCTTATCTGGATTCTTTCGTCATCGTGTTCATTGGCGATATCTTGGTGTATTCCCGATCTCGGGAGGATCTGGCCAGCATTTGAGAGTTGTGCTTCAGACCTTGAGAGAGAAGAGATTGTATGCAAAATTTTTGAAGTGTGAATTCTGGCTTGATTCAGTAGCATTCTTACGGCACGTGGTGTCCAGTGAGGGTATTCAGGTCAGTTCCTGTGGTCCGTGACTTTCCGGACGTGTTTCCTGCAGACCTGCCGGGCATGCCGTCTGATAGGGACATTGATTTTGGTATTGACCTGGTGCCAGGCACCCAGCCTATTTCTATTCCACCTTATCGTATGGCACCAACAGAGCTAAAGGAATTAAAGGAGAAGCTTCAAGAACTCCTAGATAAGGGGTTCATTCGGTCTAGTGTGTCACCTTGGGGTGCACCGGTGCTGTTCGTGAAGAAGAAGGATGGTTCTATGCGTATGTATATTGACTATCGACAGCTGAACAAAGTTACGGTGAAGAATCGGTAACCCTTGCCTCGTATAGATGACTTGTTTGATCAGTTGCAGGGTGCCAGGGTATTTTTCAAGATTGACTTGCATTCCGGTTATCATCAGTTGAAGATTCGGGGGCCAGACATCCCGAAGAATGCTTTCAGGAGTAGATATGGTCATTCTGAGTTCTTGGTTATGTCATTTGGGTTGACCAATGCCCCAGCAGCCTTTATGCACTTGATGCACATTGTATTTTGGCCGTATCTGGATTCTTTCATCATCGTGTTCATTGAAGATATCTTGGTGTATTCCCGATCTCGGGAGTATCATGACCAGCATTTGAGAGTTGTGCTTCAGACCTTGAGAGAGAAGATTGTATGCAAAATTTTTGAAGTGTGAGTTCTGTCTTGATTCAGTAGCATTATTGGGGAACGTGGTGTCCAGTGAGGGTATTCAGGTTGATCCGAGGAAGGTAGAGGCGGTGCAGAGTTGGCCTAGACCGTCATCGGCTACTGAGATTCACAGGTTCCTTGGTTTGGCAGGGCACTACCGCCGTTTCGTAGAGGGATTTTCATCTATTGCTGCACCTATGACCAGAATGATCCAGAAGGGTGCTCAGTTCAGGTGGACTGAGGAGTGTGAGGAGAGCCTTCAGAAGCTCAAGTCAGCTTTGACTACAGCTCCGGTATTGATTTTTCCTGCGGGTTCAGGTTCTTATACAGTTTACTGTGATGCATCGAGAGTTGGCCTTGGAGCGGTTTTGATGCAGGACGGTAGGGTGATTGCCTACGCGTTCAGACAGTTGAATGTGCACGAGAAGAATTATCCAGTGCACGATCTTGAGCTAGAAGCTATTGTTCACGCCTTGAATATTTGGCGTCATTATTTGTATGGAGTGCATTGTGATATTTTCACTGATCACCGTAGTTTGCAACATTTGCTTAAGCAGAAGGATCTGAATTTGCGTCAGAGGAGGTGGTTGGAGCTTCTCAAGGATTATGATCTCACTCTTTTATATCATCCGGGGAAGGCCAATGTAGTGGCTGATGCCTTGAGTCGCAGAGCGGAGAGTTTGGGGAGTCTATCCTACCTTCCAATAGCAGAGCGTCCATTAGCACTTGATGTTCAGACTTTAGAGGGTCTGTTGGTGAAATTGGATCTATCAGCGCCTCCGCGGGTATTGGCTTGTGTAGCCTCCAGGTCTTCTCTTTATGATCAGATTAGAGCACGCCAGTATGATGATCCACATTTGCTTGTTCTTCAGGACAGGGTCCGTCGCCGGTGATGCCAGGGATGTGGTTATTAGTGATGATGGGGTCATGAGGATGCAGGGCCGAATTTGCGTGCCCAATGTAGATGGGCTTCGAGATTTGATTCTAGCTGAGACCCATAGTTCGCAGTATTCCATCCACCCGGGTGCCACGAAGATATATCAAGATCTGCGACAACATTATTGGTAGAGGCGGATGAAGAAAGATATTGTTGAGTTTGTTGCTCGGTGTCTCAACTGTTAGCAGGTCAAGTATGAGCACTAGAGACCAGGTGGATTGCTTCAGAGATTAGATATTCAGGAGTGAAAGTGGGAGCGGATCACCATGGACTTCGTAGTTGGACTCCCACGAACTTCGAGGAGGTTTGATGCTATATGGGTTATTGTGGATCAGCTGACCAAGTCCGCACACTTCATTCCTGTTAGTACTGCTTATTCTTCGGAGCGGTTATCTGAGTTTATATCAGGGAAATTGTCCGATTGCATTGGGTTCCAGTTTCTATCATTTCTGATAGAGGTACTCAGTTCACATCTCAGTTTTGGAGAGCCGTACAGAGAGAGTTGGGTACTCAGGTCGAGTTGAGCACAGTGTTTCATCCTCAGACCGACGGGCAGTCGGAGCATACTATTCAGATTTTGGAGGATATGTTGCGTGCATGTGTCATTGATTTTGGGGGTTCATGGGACCAGTTTCTACCACTCGCGGGGTTTGCATATAATAATAGTTATCAGTCGAGTATCCAAATGTCTCTGTATAAGGCTTTACATGGTAGGAGGTGCAGATCTCCGGTTGGTTGGTTTGAGTCGGGTGAGGCTAAACTATTAGGCACAGACCTGTTTCAGGATGCGTTGGGTAAGGTGAGTTGATTCAGGAGCGCTGCGCACGAAGCAGTCTAGGTAGAAGAGTTATGTGGACCGGAAGGTCCGGGATGTGTCTTTCATGGTTGGGGATAAGGTGTTGCCGAAGGTGTCACCCATGAAGGGTGTTATGCGGTTCAGGAAGAGGGGAAAGCCGAGTCCCAGGTTCATTGGGCCATTTGAGTTGCTTCAGAGGATTGGGGAGGTGGCTTATAGACTTGCCTTGCGTTCCAGCTAGGCGAGTATTCATCCGGTGTTCCATGTTTCAATGCTCCGGAAGTATGTTGGTGACCCTTCTCATGTTTTGGACTTCAGCATGGTTCAACTCGAGGGTGATATGTCATATGAGGTAGAGCCAGTGGCTATTTTGGGTCGTCAGGTCAGAAAGCTGAGGTCTAAGGATATAGCTTCAGTGAAGGTTCAGTGGGGAGGGCATCCGGTGGAGGATTCCACCTGGGAGATCGAGCGGGAGATACGGAGCAGATATCCTCACTTATTCGAGACTCCAGGTATGTTTCTAGATCCGTTCGAGGACAAATATTTGTTTAAGAGGGGGAGGATGTAATGATCTGGCCGGTCGTTATGTGAGATTAGCCCCGTTTCCCCCGTTTCTGCTTTATCATATGTTTCTTAGCCTATTTATGTTGTGTTGGGTTAGTTGGTTCGGGTTCGGAATGGTCGTGGTTAGAATTGAGACACTTAGTCTCTTAAATTAGCTTAATAGTTGAAAAAGTCAACTGGGAGTTGACTTATTGGTAAACGACCTCAGAATACTGATTTTATGGCTCAGATAACTTCGTTAGGTGATTTGGGACTTAGGAGTCTGTTCAGAATGAAGTTTCGATGTCCGATGTAAAATTAGGCTTGAATTGGCAAAAATTAGTTTTTGGCGATTTCCGGTCGGCAGTGGAAAATAGGCTATCGGGGTCGGAATGGAATTTCGCAAGTTGGAGTAGGTTCATAATGTCATTTTGGATATGAGTGCAAAATTTCAGGTCAATCGGATGTGTTTTGGTTGGTTTCGGCATCATTGGCGAAATTTAGAAGTTTCAAAGTTCATAAGTTTGAATTTGATGTATTTTTGGTGTTTTCATGTTGTTTTTGGTGTTTCAAAGGCTCGACTAAGTTTGAATAATACTATGGGGTGTGTTGGTATGTTTGGTTGGGGCCCCGAGGGGCTCAGGATTGATTTCGGATGGTTGGCGGAGGTTTGAATTTAGGAATTTGCAGCAAATAGCTGCTGGTGTTAAGCTACTGTTGTGGCCGCACCTGCGGACAGGCGGCCGCAGGTACAAGGACCCTGCACAGGTGCGAAGATAGGCCAAACAGGAGGAATCCGCAGGTGCAAAGAATTGGACGCACCTGCGAAGCCACATGTGTGTAAAAGGGATCAGAAGTGCGAGAATTGGAGAGTTATTGGGATTTCGCAGGTGCACACCTGGGACCGCAGGTGCGAGGAATGGTCCGCATGTGTGGATTAACTGGGCAGAACAGTATAAAATGGTGCCTCCGCGAATATTTTGGCATTTTCTCCATTATTTCATGCGGATTGAGCTGAGTTGAGAGCAAACTAAAGAGGGAATTCGAGGGTCTTCAGTGGAGGTAAGTTATGGGATTATAAAACTCGTTTCTATGCTATTTTGTTCGGATTAGGCTTGTAATTTGAAGAACTAAAGTAGAAAAAGTTTGGAAAAATGAGAGGAAATTTGGAAAATTCTTTTGGCGATTTCGGTAGGCAATCGTGGTCCGATTGTAGTGTTCTTGGTATGTGTAGAATCGTGGGAGGACGAGGATTCTAGTGATGTAAATTTTATCAAATTCCGAGATGTGGCTCGGGGATCGAGGCTCGGGTTTGGCCGAATTTCGAGATTTTTGTATAAATTGATAGTTTTCGATTGGGTTGAGTTCCTTTAGCGTATATTGATGATGTTAATATGGTTTTGGTTAGATTCGGAGAAATCAGGAGCTAATTTGAGGGGCAAGAGCATCGCGAATTAGTATTGTGGCCCGGTAGAGGTAAGTAATGGGTATAAATCTTGTCCTGAAGGTATGAAACCCCGGACTTCATATTTCTCACTGTTTTTAGAATGGCGCACATGTCGGATGATGAGGATGTGGCGCGCACTGATTTTTGGATTGGACTTGGTCCTCTCTGCGGTAACTATTGAGTTGCGTATTTTAATCTAAGTCATATGTTAAATTGTGTTCTAAATACTATTGCTATATCTGAGCTATAAGCCATGTTTGGGGCCTCGTGCCGACCTCTTTAGACCCCTTGTGGGCTTTTTACTGCTATTTTCTCACTGTTGATTTATGATTTACACTCAGTCATGTTAAACTATTTTTGAAACTCAGCCTTATTTACACTATTTTGAGATATAAAATGATGTTTTGGGTCGAGTACCTGTTTTACTGATACGCCCGATGGGCTTTTGAGAGGTTATGACTGAGGGAGGCCGAGGGCCTGATTGTGAGGATATGATACGCCACGAGGTCGCTTGATATTTGTGCTTGGGCTTCAGGAGCCCCTCCGGAGTCTATACACACCCCCAGTGAGCGCAGGTACCTACTGAGTGCGAGTGCCGAGTGCCGAGTGCCGAGTGTCGAGTGCCGAGTGATGAGTGATGAGTGATTGGAGGCATGAGTGGCAGTGAGGTGCTGAGTGATGTTCTGCCCGAGGGGCGATTTATGATTCATGTTTTTGCCCGAGGGGATACTTATGATTTATTTCATTTTACACTAAATCCTTCGGTTATTTTTATTTCTGAAATTGTTGGAAAACACATTTTTCAAAGGATTTTTCTGAAGTTGGTTTTGAGGCATGATGATTTCATATATCTATGTATATACTGTTGGAAAGAAAGGCTGTGCATATTGTGAACTGATGATATTGATTTTTATGTGTTTCTTGCCGCTTAGACTTAATTTATTTTTCATTACTACTGAGTCGGTGTACTCACATTACTCCCTGCACCCCTGTGTGCAGATTCAGGTGCTGATACTGAGCGTTAGCCATCTATTTCGTGCGGAGCTAGAGTTTGGGATATAGAGGTAGCTGTTCATCGTCCGCAGCATCTCTGTTTTCCCTTCTTTGTTGTATGTAGTTATTCATTCGGAGGTTTTGTATTATAATAGTAGACTTGTTGGTATATTTCTTAGATGCTCATGACATGTTGACTCCGGATTTTGGGGATGGTTTAGACTATTTAGCTATTTATTTTGCCTAATGAATTCAGAAATTTTGCAAACTTTATGAAATGTTGAAATTGGTTGGGATTTTTGAAACAGACTGTAATTATGTGATTGTTGGCTAGCCTAGTTCCACGATAGGCGCCATCACGGCCGATTTAGGATTTGGGGTCGTGACACTATTATACGGGGTGATACGTGTGTCTATCATAGAGATATGGGTGGCTAACGATATTATCAGGGTCGAGTGATACCGGTGGCTATTGGAGAGATAAGGGTGGGTAACGATATTGTCACAACAGAGTGATATGGGTGGCTATCAGGGAGATAAGGGTAGCGAGGTCATGGATGATGTATGATGGCTTGGGGGCATTGTGTTGGTGATTTTCGTGTGATGGTGTGTTTTTCCTTGTGTATGTTATACACCTTACGTGATTTGTTTGTTGCTTCGATGAGCTACTCGATGTCTTAGATATTACTTGTTGACTTGGGCTGCAGTAGTACATTCGTACAAGCATACACCGTAGCATGCCACTTATACTAGATCAGGAGTATGGAATTTGACATTTATTAATCATACCCATATATTCTTGTATTATCTGTTTTCATGTTGCTATTGAGCCTGTGATCATGCCGGGCGGATTGTGATTGTGAGCATGTGATCATACGGGGCGGATTGTGATATTGCGCTTGTGAACACACTGGGAGTATTGTGATTGTGAGCCCGTGTTCATGCTGGGCGGATTGTGATATTGAGCTTGTGACCACGGCGAGCGGATTGTGATTATGGGCCTGTAATCATACTGGGCGGATTGAGATATTGACATGTGAGTTGTCCGTGCAGTTTTGATTTGAGATGTGAGCTCGAGGTTCCCTCAGTATATGATGGTGGGTTGAGATCCGTGACTTGTGACTATGAGATGAAGTATCGTGGAGTGATTTCATTGTGAAACTTGTGTTAGAATAGCTTGATTTATTGGTTGTCATTGTGTTCCTATTTGGTTTCAATGATACATTTATGGTGTTCCTACTGCCTTACTTTTGATATCACATGTTTATTTTTGTTTCCATTTACTGATTCCTGCTTTTCAATATTAGCTTTATACTTCTAAACTGCACATGTTATTTTTCTAGTGAGTGTCTTGATTGGTACTTCGTTACTACTCCACCCAGGTTAGTCTTGCTACTTACTGAGTACCGACCGTGGTGTACTCATACTACACTTCTGCATATTTTTGTGCAGAGCCAGGTATTGGAGATATTGGAATCGGGAAAAGTTAGCTTGTTGATCGCAAGGATTCAAGGTAGAGCTGCTTGGTCGTCGCTGATGCGATACTAAATTGCATAGTCTAGCATGTGATATACCTTACATTTGAGGTGCTTTA
>ML415604.1:0-12790 GCA_005239525.1 Nicotiana knightiana | reverse complement strand
CAAAAAAAAAAAAACGACACACGCACAAAAAAGACGGTTCCTCTTGGTGCCTACTACAAAGGTTGTTTGGTCATGGAAACTACTAACCCTTTTTCTGCCTTTTTTCACCTCTTGTCCCTTCGCCTAACTGTGGCTATCCTTGACAAATTTGAAACATAAAATCTCTTCCTGCTCCCATACTCCCACAAGCACATCTGAAATATCCGTTGTGTATGCAAAGTAACCTCATGTTTGGTGATCCAACAGTTCAGATATGTGTCCATTTCTCAAATGCTTGATTGCCTCTCTAAACTCTTAAACATGCCTCCTGACCTTTAATGGTTTAGCCAAAGGCCTGTCAGCTGTTTAGTCAAATGCCCGTCAGTTTGTGTTCTGATGCATATTCTGTTTCTTTTGGGACCTGTAGGACAGTAGGAGTTAACAGTTATCCTTCTTGCTCTTTTAGGGCTATGCAATCATCCAACTGATGCATGATCTATATAATTGTGAAATGACAGTGTGTTTTATCTCAAGTCATATGTAATAGTATTTTGTTATCAAGAAAGTTGTACAAAATTATTTGTATTACTGGTGGTGGTAGTCCCCTGGCTGACCTTTGCCTTCTTGTGATGGTTTATGGTACATAAACTTGTTCTTTTGTATTCCATCTTACTCATGAAGCATAAAATTCTCCTCCCTCTCCCCTCACCTTTGCCTCTTTCTTTGCAGCTTCCTATCAAATTTCACCTGGAACTCAAAATGAGGATGACCCTTCTAATACCACTGTCAGTACATTTCTTTCTGGCAGAATTTGACATCCAGTCAGCTTGTACTCATATCCAAATGAATTTGGTTGCAGATTTTTGTTGGGAACGTGGATACCAACGTAACAGATGAGCATCTGAGGCAGATTTTTGGACATTATGGACAGTTGCTTCATGTAAAAATACCGGTAGGCAAGCGGTGTGGCTTTGTTCAGTTTGCTGACAGGTACAGTAATATGCCTTCTGAAGATGATCAATCTCAATGCTTGGAGACTTAACACGTGAGCCATCATTGTTATTGCAGAAGTTGTGCTGAGGAAGCTCTACGGTCACTAAATGGAACTCAGCTTGGTGGACAAAGCATCCGTCTTTCCTGGGGTCGTAGTCCTGCAAACAAGCAGGTTATTTAGTAATGCCAATATTCTAATTTTTGGTTTTGGTACTTCTCGGTTGGTCAATCAGAACTGTGTTTCTGGTTTGTGCAGCCTCAGGTTGATCCAAACCAGTATGGTGGTTATTATGGGTATACACCTGGATATGAGGCGTATGGTTATGCTCCACCTACTCAAGATCCAAATCTATATTATGGGGCGGGCTATGCAGGATATGGGAATTACACACAACCTCAACAACAGCAGCAAATGTTGCAGCAGCCTCAGGTTTGATGAACCCGTTGAGCTTTATTTATAACTAAAATTAATAAATCATCTCCTTTTTTGAATTAAATGAATGCAACATTCTTTTATGTTGTTAATATCTTTTAGCTGTTGGCTGCTGCTTATCTTTTCTCCACGATTTTGTTACTGGTTTAACTGGGAACAAATTTAAAATATAACAGCAACTCATGGAGAATGATGATGTATTCGATACTCATTTCACTTTGTTTTTGCAGTGATCTGCCGGTCGAATGAATTGCTGAGTGCTTCATTGCATGACTACCTACTAGCATTAAAAGGGGAGGCACAGGGGATTCATAGTTGGAATCCAGATGTAGTATATTTCACTATATGTTGGTCTTGGAAACTTTTGTAGGCTAGTTCTTGGGGATACAATATATTTCACTACTTTTTTTAAGTTTATCGCCTGCTCTTTGTTTTTTTATGTTTCATGACGCACTTTTGTTACTTAGATATGAGATCTACATATACTTGAAGACCTCGGAGAGGTAGAGGGTATGTGTTTATACATGTGCTTGTTTGCTATTCTGACAATGCTTAAAACTTCATTTTGGCAGACGGTGGTTGACCTTTCAATAGTGGCCAATGGTTTTCTTTAAGATAATTGCATAATAATCATTTGGGTGACTCGTTCTCCGATGTATTGAGATGAGAAGCTCACAAGGCATTGCTTTAAGATCTTAACTGATTTGAAGTTTTCTGTCATCTTTTGGATTCCCTGATGCTATGCTACTCTCCATGGCAGATATCTTCTGTGTTAGTGTCATGAATTAATGTAGGAAAAACTTTAGATTGGTGCCAATTGCCGCGTGATCTGGTTAGTTTCAATCATATGGAAGCCTCACGCGACCAATTAAAATATATTTGTTAAAGCCTCCAAGTCGCAGCAGTTAGTAAACGAGCAAGTTGAGCTATTGCTTGGGTCACTCGATTTGGCGATATCCGAGGACGATGGCATTTTACAGTGGAAGTATCTAGGCACCGTATTAGTAATGTGTAATTAGATACCCTCTACCAAAAAAGTAAACAAACCAAATCAATAGAACGATCAAGTCGTATTGGATGAGTTATATTTGTACTCCTTCCCTTGTTTTGGATTACATGTTTAAGAAACTACACATCCACTAGTTGCAATACTTTTGACAATATAAAACTGTTGAGCAGAGAAACCATATTAACCAACTTTCCAAATAGTGCTTGTCTCGCAGAAGACCTAATGTTATGGTTAGATAGAAGGAATAGGAAGTGCATGTGAGTTGTGAGGAGACAAGTGACTGCTGAATTTGCTTTTAAAACACGTCAATCCTGTCTTTCCATTCAGAATAAACAAAGATTTGCAGCAGGTACACATGGAATACTGAATTCTTTTCTGCAACAATCAAGAACTTCAAACGGAAATGCCAGAACACACCAGTTTTATATGACAAGTTAGTGAATGCACCCATAAGAAGCCTGAAGCAGACGATCTGTTGTTCCTCCAAGGCATATTCCAGGAAGAGGGCCTCCTTAAGCATATACTGTCTGATTAGTTCCATCAAAACTGAAATATGTACTAGCAGCTTAATTCATTCTGGCTTCTTAAGGTTCAGGCAGTTATCCGTTGCTTGGTTAAACAACTCTTGAACCTGCTTTAGCTCCTTTTCTAAATCAACAAAATCAAACTGAGTCTCAGAATAAACAAAAATTATTAATATTAAAAGGTACATACACATTTGGACCTTAGCCTAACTAGAACAACTTTGACCACTCTCAGAAGGAAAACAAAGGAAAAACAAATACATGAATGCTAACTTTCCTCCACCACAAATTCTGCAGTTAAGTAAAGGATATAGGTTCTGTGGAAGACTGATTAGATGGAAGTAATGCTCAATCAGTTACATCCATCTCAGTATGTGCATAGCCATGTATTGCGTAATAAATGCCTATTCCAAAACCAAAATTATGTCAGATACACTAGGAATAATTCCTTACCTGCAGCTTCCAGTTGCTTTTGAAGTTCTTGGCCAACTGCATCGTTCTCGGCCTACATCACATACAAAGAGTAAGAGTTATTGGGTAAAATGCAGACAAAACTCTTGGCCCAAAAACGTAATGACAGATTAATCTTTATTATCCTTTTTATTTGTTACTTTAACTACGTAGAGCTTCTGTTTCTCAGTAACAATATGGCATTGGAATTAGAGGAAGATGGAGCATCATCTTGCTCAAATGTCATATGTCAAAGAGTTATTTACAAAGAAGCTTATACCTGGAGTTCTGCAATTCTTTTCAATTGGGCTTCTTCACCCCCATCTGATAAAGGAAGAGCAGCAACCAATGCATCAAACTGCCCAGTAAAAGAACAGACGGAAAAATGTTTTCAAGAATACGACAACATTGTAGCAAAGCTACACTTTAGGAGCACATTGCAATAGGTCTAATTTAAGATTCATAGTGCCATCTGCGCATCTTAAGTTTGGTAGGATGCTAGATTAGACAACCTCTGATTGTGAGGCAAGAAGAAAACAAGGGAAATATAACTGTGAACTTGAACACGCTGAGAGCAAGTTCTCAAGTTAAAGTCCGTAATCAGTGGCGGACCCAGGATTTTGCGCAAGCGGGTTCAGTCAAAGACAAAGGTGTTTAATAGTATAAGTGGTGTCGGCCGTCGGGTATGACAAGTAGGGTTTGATCATTTTATTATCCTTTTTTGCTCTTAATACAATATCAAAATGAAATCATTTTAAAGTTGGTGCTCTTTAATTTTAACAAAACTGAAAACATTTTATGAAGGTTATAAAAATTTATTTATCTCTATTCTAAGAAATTTATCTATTTAATTTAACAAATTTTACTTCAAAAATTTAATTTAATAAATATTTATTTACTCCAAGATATTTAAATAAATATAGAGTTTTCCTTGTTACTAATAACAATCTAGAGTTGCACACACTCCATTCAAGTACGGGTTTAAAAAATTAGATTCGATCCTAGAACCTCTCTCACACTTTGAACCCGCTCAACCACCTCCACTGAGAGCATGTTTGTGTTGAAGCGGGTTCAAACGTTTTTTTATAGGAAGAATTTTCCTACGTTAAACGTAATATATTAATATACGCAGTATAATTTTTCGACGAAGCGGGTTCAACTGAACCCCCTTGACACCAGGTGGGTCCGCCCCTGTCCATAATGCTATGAGATTCCATTCAACTAGTAGTTGGAATAAACCCGATTTATGTGAATAAGTTGGGTTTTAATTTGATTAGTTTGTGATGTTAATAGCATTATTATATGTTGTTAAAATAAAGACAACGAACTTAGGTCTTTGAACTCAACCACACTGGTCTCAAGACTCAACAAACAAAGACTCAATGTTATCTGGTATAGAACAGCATTAGAATGAGCCATGAAACATAAAATATCCCCATGATATGCATAAAGGTCCACAAACAAGATAATACAAGGATTTGATGTATTAAAAATAAACAGACCAGTCAAAGGAAGACGAAAAGGCTTATTTTGACCAGAAAAATAATATATTCTAGAAATCCTGGATATTCTCAAAGTAAATGCAGATGACCCGTATACTGTGGCTTGCTTGCTCACCTTAGTTGATCTATAAGCAAACAAGGGTGTTATAGAAAGAAAACGCCAAGTTAGGAAGGTTTACCTGCTTGGCAGCCTTAACAAAAGCAGCACTCATTTGCTTTGGTTGCTCTGCAACATTGGCTGCATCCTCTGTAGGATTAGCAGGAGGAGGTTCCGGATAATTAGCTGACAGACGAACAGGAGGGGCGTCCCTCTGAAGAGTACCAAAGGTGTTGAAAGCAAGAGCTGCGATGGTATTTACTTGCTCCTGTAGCTGTGATATTATATCCATCTTGCAGATCCTTCCCTAAGTTCCTAGAAAATGGTGAATTTAGCCCGATATATAATCGAGTACCAGGGATTCAGGGATACTGTTGTTTTCATCAATAACTATCACTCACACATCAGTCAGGGATAGACTTGTCAAAGAAGATATAATCAAATAACAAGATGCAAATTGCTTTTGGTAACTTATCACAACAACAGAAAAAAAAAAGTTTTTTATGGCACTAATGTAGAGTTCACCACGATGTTGCTGATTGTTTCTCAAGCGATCAAACTCTACAAGAACTGGTCTTATTATATATCTTACAAGACTTGAAGCAGTTGATGGTTACTGAGTCACATAAAATCTTATCATGTTGTAATCTAATGAGTCATTCCTAGTATATCTCATGTAGTATTATCAAAGAGTGGACAGTTTAACTTTGTTTTTTAGTTGGTTATCACACACAATATTCTTGTAGTTGTTCCTTTTCTGAAATGGGACTAGTCACAATTGCGACCCGGCTTAATGAGGGGGTTGCTAGAAACAATGTTTTTAAAAGCAAAAACTACAAAATAAAAAACGATATCATCCATGGGGGTTGAAGCGAAAAGTGAGAAATGAAGTGCACAAGTCACATAAAATAAAATTTACCAAACATATATGAATTTATTACTATAATAATCAAATTGCAACTAAAATAACTAATTTTAGCAACCAACTTACAAGATATTAATCCAACTTCTCAAAGTTGAGATTCAAACAAACTACCACGTTAGGATCAGTGGATCACTTTGGGAGTCTTTGTTCGAAGGATAACCCCCTGCTTCAGATCCTCTTTAGAAGATGCACCGATTGATTTTAACAGCACCAGCTAGATATGCCATTAAATGCTACAAGACCAAAAGATTAATGAGTTCTTGAGGTTTTATGCTAGAAGCAAACTGTCAAGTGCACTGTTTATCAAAAGCACAAAACTTGAAAACAAGAAGAATTTACTATAATACTTGGTTAATCTCTATAAACCAAACCTACTGCATAACTCAGGATATCTTGTGGTTAGAATTTTCAGAAAATTTAATTCTTACTTCTTGAAAGCAAATTATACCATCAAAATTTAAGCTATTATAACATGGGAAGCAAATAAGAACATATATTACCTCATAAAAATCACAAGGAACAATGATTCCATCATAGGACTAGCATCACATAACCGAAAATAAACAGAGAAAACCAAATTTCCAAATATGTAGGAAAAGTATCACCATTCACAAATTGGCAGAATTTACTCAATCATTCACTTACGTTCTGAGATCCCGACGGAAGTACTGAAATTATCTGCGGTTCTTAGCTTTTAATACAGATGACTCGGCCTTATAGGTATATATAGAGACAACGTCTTTATATATCGTTTTCGCCCTTTTCTCTATATATAGGAAAGGTGGAACTTTTCCTCTGCATTTTAACTAGTTAGAAGCTACTTCTATTCGCCCTTTTTCTCTCTGCATCTTTATTCTTTTTAACCCATGATTTCTGTCAATCAACTAAATGTCTTTATACTTACTACTCACAAGGGAAGGTGGTATCTGATCCAATAACAATACAAATATACAATAAAAGAACTCATAAAAAGAAGAATCATTTAAACTAGTCATAATTCACAGACACTTCGAATTCAGAGTTCAAATATGTAGCATTTCTCTTAACAGCTATCAAAATTACATCTTTTAGCAATCAAAAATTTGCACCTAGGAAATTCAACTAAAAAAAATGTCAGCATACCAATAGCACAAAAACAAAGATACCCAGATGACAAAAGCAAAATCCACCAACAAACAGCACAAAAAAAAACGTTTCTAGAGCTCCTTGGATGCAATTACCCAATAAAAACTACAAATTTGAACAGTACAACAACAAACACAAAGCAGAAACGAGATTGAATTACACCCAGAAAATTGAATGAAGCAAAAAGGCAAAACCCCACAAGATATTTGGATCAGAATATTAAAATACATAAAATTTGGAAGAGCAGGAAGACAATGACCTATGCAATGTGAAAAGTGAGGTTCTGCAAGAAAATTATAGAATCAACACAGTATTACAATCTACTAGTAATAGGAATTTGGGATCAGAGGAAGAAAGCTATTCGTATTTGGGCTTAATTTGGTTCGTGTCTCATCGAGCCCACTAATAGGAACTTGGGTTTGGTCCTTTCCCTCAAGCTCACTCCCGCCATTTAAAAGGTAGAAATTCAAAAATAGCCAGATTTATAAATGATCATTAAAAAATAATCACAATTTTAAAAGTGATTAAAATTTAGACAATTTTCATATAAAGATAAATTCGAACGAAAACACTATTCAAAATTCAGAAAATACTCAAGTATATTATACTGGAGTCTCCAGTATAATATATTGGAGTTCCAGTATAATATACTATTAGTTTTCCAAGCACACGCAAGTATACATGGTCGTCAAGTAATAAAGTGACTCGGAAGTCGGATGTCGAACCCACAGAGACTTAGATCAATTGTCAAATAAGCAAACTAAAATCAATTAATTGTCCAAGATATTTAAGAGAGATATTTTTTTATTAATCTACTATGCGGAAATTAAACAAGTAACAACTAATTTATCACTAATGCAAGTGTGTATGATGAGATTTTACTTCAGAGGAGGTGAAAATTCCAGGGTTGTGGTTGGTTTATCAATCCTATTAAGTTCAATAACCACACTCGTTAATCCAGATTATCTATAGTTGCTAATTAACCGGATCGTTTATATGAATAACATGTTCCCACAGTACTATTCGCTTGCCCATAATATATCAATATCCTAGGGTATTGAGTCTATCATGAACAAATATAATATATTATTTAATTAAGCAAGATTGTTAGGTATATTCCTATCCTAACCGCGAAATCGTTTCCCAAGCCACGAGTTCATAAACAAGCTTTCTCTAACTCTACTCTAATCTAAACACATCTTTCCCAAGCATAGCGTAGATAATAGGGTGAATTGGTAGCTACAACAATTCACAAGTGAAAACTAGAATTAAGGAAACAACCACAAGATGATAATCCGAATTAACGAAGATGTAATTAGTAAACGTTAATAATCATGTCAACCACAACCCTAGAACTAGAGTGCTTAGCCACTCATATTTGTAGTAATAATTTTCCAAGTATTCTGCATAAACAAAATGCAAAGAAAAGATAAAGGAATGAAGAACTCTATGATTTTCTTCTCCAAAAGTTATTCCACGTATGTTCTTGCCTCCGATTGCAAAACTCCTCTAAAAATGGTGTTTAATGACTATTTATATGTGTAGGATAAAGACTCAAATGAAATAACCAAATTCAAAATTAAATAGGAGACAAAAATAGACTTTAAAAATTCGGAACACCCTTGCTACATGCTTTGCCTCGCGACTTTTATAGCGCGCTCCAGTCGCCTCAGGCCTTGCTCGCCAGCTTGTAGCGAGTCACAAAGCTTGCGCCGCCTACTCAATAGCGAGCAACAGAGTTCGCGTCGCATGCTTTCTAGCTGTTTCGTTTCCAATTTTGTTGCTTCAATCTTGAATTGTTTCTTTGCCTAACTTTGTTTCAATTGTTTCTTTGCCTAACTTTGCTTTCCTTCCTTTCTCATTATCGTTTCTTCTTTCAACTATTCTTTTGCCTTGTTTCTTTTTCTGTCTTCCTTTAATTTGCTTTTCAATTATTAATCATCACTCCATCGTCAAATAATCACGAGCCAATCATGACATCAAAATTATTTTCATCATCAAATAATCACGAGTCATTCTTGTAGTACATAAAATACACCTAAAATCTTTACTTTGTTTATAATTTCGTCTTTAACATACTTACACATAAAATAAACTCAATTAAGCACAAATATAATGTAGTTTGACATTAAAGTCCCAAAATGTAAGGAAAGTAATGCACTAAAAATATAGAATTATAGTCAAACATCATATATCGGTCCAACATAATATGCTGGAAGTTTATACACATGTGCTCCAATCTCCAGTATATTATGTTGGAACTTTTCGCGTGTTGGAGTTCCAGCATAATATGCTGGAAGTTCATACACATGTACACCGATCTCCAGTATATTATGCTGGAACTTTCCGTGTTGCAACAAAATAGTAGCTATTTTATAATGATTTTGCAAATGCTGGCTATTTTGAATGACCAGTCCGAAAACTGGCTAGCCTGAGCTATTTTTACCGTTTAAAATGAACATCTTTGACTATTCATAGTGTTTAAAGAAAAAAGTGACATTTCTATATTATAGTTGTTGCGTTTTTATTAAGGGGTGTAAATGGGAAATGGAAGAGGTACCTTTTGGATTGCACCTCTTCATCTCACCCTTTGATTGTCTATAAATTTAGAGGTTTGGCCTCATTTTTCAAAATAGAAAAATCTGAAATTATTTCCTCTCTTTCTACTTTGTTGCATTATTATTTTTTTAAATAAACATAAGGGTCAAGTGTGATTTGCTCTGTTCTTTGAGTTCGTTGGTATCCTGCAGTTTGTATTGCCACTGTTGCAGGAAGGTTTATTCCGTTTTATCCTGGGAGGAATTAATCCATTACCTTGGCAACTTGTGAGGGGGTTAAAATTCCTTAAGGACACACAAGGAAATTATGGACTCAGAATATTTCTTATTGTTTACAAATTTTCTGTTTCTTCTAACACTTCTCTGATTTTCTGATTTTGAATACAATAATACCAACAATCTTAAGGAATTTTACTTATCCCAATTTGAAGGGAAATTACTTGCTATGCAAAGAGGAAAGTTGAGAAGCAAACAAATATCGAGGGAAAAAGAAAATTATGTCTTTGGTGGTGAGAAGAGCAAGGCAGATGCCTTGAAAATTGCCATTAGTGGCTAACTTTTTGGCGTCTGTTCATGGAAAGGATGCTATTGGTTGCCTTTTAAGACGTAAAAGTCTGTTATTTTGATTTTCTCAAAACCCAGGGAGTCTTTTGTATCTTTCTTATGTGCTATGATCAAAAAAGAATTTTTTCTGGGCTGAGTGATAGTTAGTATATATATATTTCTCTTTCATTTTTGACAATGGGTGCTTGTTAAATTTTAGAAGTTTGCCTTGTGATTTGGAAGTGGACGTATTTACTTGTCAATACCGCACCTACCAAAATTTCCATCTTTTATTACAGAAACGATGGACCAAATCATAGGAAATATACAAATCTTTCTACAAAGAAAGAATAGTGTGGTGTGGACTTCTATGAAGGATACAACTACTAACTGAAGGAGAAGGAATACAGAGTACTTGAATCTACTTCTGTAGAAGAAGCAAGGCTCGCCATCCACGTTGGTATCTTTTTAAAAATTGGAATCTTTCATAATTGATACATGAAAGTTATAGACTCATGTGACGATTCAAACATTACATCTTCATTTGGGATTATAAGATACAGATGATGTTGTGATTTACTCCAAAGTCATTGAAATAACCATAGAAAGAAAGAGTCGGTTAGCCTGTTGGAAAATTTTAATGGTTTTCTGAAAATTGGATATTAATATGAAATTTTCTCAAACATGGTGAAAATAGTCAGTAAGTTCCTGTTAGGGACAATGACATTGATTTATCATATGTCGAGAGTGACCACGTCAAAGCAATGAATCTTGAAGAAAGTGATAAAATCGGGTTTTATTTTTTAAATCCGTTGTTTATTAATTTAAGAATTTCGACCCTTTGTGTTATGATGAAATGCAATTGATATAAATATTAGGGGGGATATTTATCACATGATGATCTCATATAACATATTTGTAATTATATGTATGAGTAGGAATAACATGTGCTTACGATTAATTTTGTTATTCCTTGATCAAATGAAAATTGTATAATTTGGGACATGCATAAATATATGTGAATGGTTATTTTCAATGTTGCAAGACATGAATTAGGCTTACAATAATACTTGAAGTATCTTGAGGTTATGAATATAATATACGTAAAGATGAACATATATGTGTTTGATTAGAGAAAGAGATCAAACTGGTTAAAATGTTATAATGGTTTAGTTGGAAAATCATTTGGAAAGGGAATTAAAATTCTCATCATTTTCTACACCCTTTATGGAGAATGAAATCTTTGTGATTTTCTACTCCTACTTCGAGATTAAAATCTGCGTGATTTTTTACTCGTTCGTTGAGATTAAAGTCTTCGTGACTTTCTACTCATTTGTCGGAGATTAAAGTCTTAGTGACTTTCTACTCTTTTGGAGATTAAAATCTTAGTAATTTTCTACTCTAATTTATTATTTGATTTGAAGATTAAAAACTTCATCGTTTATTAAATTTGATTGTGTCTTATATTACTCGGTTTGAAGATTAAAAACTTCACCGTTTATTAGATTCGGTACCAGATATTACTCGGTTAGAAGATTAAAAACTTCACAATTTATTAATTCTGATTGTGTCAGATTGGTTTGAAGATTAAAAACTTCACCATTTATTCTGGTTCTGTCATGTCACAAACAACGGTTCTTGTGGTTAGCTCTACAAAGTAATAGGGGCATCGAATATGAATCTCCTTTTAAAGAAATATGTTTGGAATAATGGAATTATTCACCAAACGATCGCTCCTTAGTCAAGTCAATCTAATGAAATTGCGGGAAGAAAGAATAGAATGTTAAAGGAGATGATGAATCTCTTGCTGATAAGTTCTGATTTATATTAGAACTTATGGGGGGTAGTTATTCTTACAGCTAACCGAATACTCAATCGAGTTTCCCATAGCAAAACGCAATCCATTCCATATGAAAATGGAAAGGAAGGAAACCCAACTTAAATATTTTAAAGTGTGGAGGTGCTTGGCTAAAGTGAAAGTTCCTAAACCCAAGAGGTCAAAAATCATGTCGGAAAATATTGATTGCGTTTTCATTGGGTAAATGCAAGAAATAGTAAGACATATCATTTTTTGGTTCATAAATCAGAAAATTCTGACATTGATACGGTAATTGAATCAGATAATCCTGAATTATTTAAGAATATTTATCCGTATAAAAGGGAATGTGAGTCGTCTAGTGAAATATCAAAGCGACCTTGGGAAGAAGCAAAGGAAAGTACACTTAATGAGGTGAATCCAAGACGTAGTAAACATCAAAGGACAACTACTTCCTTTTAACTAGATTTTCTGACATTCTTGTTAGAAAATGAGCTTCAAACTTTGGAGGTAGTTATGTCTTCCTCGTAAAGAAGCAGCCAATAGTGAGACAAAATCTATATTAAGTAATCATACTTGGGAAAATGGTTGATCAACCTCCAAGAAATAAACCTTTGGGTTCTAAGTGGATTTTCAGAAGGAAAATGAAAGTTGATGGTACTATTGACAAATAGTTGGCAAGATTATTTGTCAAATGGTTTAGACAATAAGAATGTCTTGACTATTTTGACATACACTCGTCGGTTACGAGTATTGCATACATATGAATGTTTGTAGAATTGGCTACAGTATACTGTCTTGAAATCCATCAATGAATGTGAAAACATCCTTCTTAA
>ML415603.1:0-28723 GCA_005239525.1 Nicotiana knightiana | reverse complement strand
ATTTCTGGTTCGCAGACAATTTAAACAGAGTCAAATTTCCTCAATTTGGGATTTAAACTGGTGACTTGGGACACCATATAATTATCCCAAGTGGCGACTCTAAATAAATAAATAATTCCATTTTTGATTATGTCACTTAAAGTGGAAAAACTCTCTTATTACCCCTTACCGGTGAAAAGGGGAGGTGTGACAGTGCAAAATATTAATTTAAATCTAATAGATACCGAATATCAAGGAGCTTTCATTCGACATATTGTTCATAACTCAATTCATTATACTTTGAGAGATATGATTATTTAAAATTAGCTCATGTGCGACTATGTTTGCTTTATTTTCGATTCGTTCCAAACTATTTATCCTCTTAAATATTTTCGATTCGTTCCAAACGATTTATCCCTCTTATAGATATACATATAACCTTCCACACATAAGATTAGGTATTATACACCTTTAAAACTTTCAAATATTCATGTGTCTAACTTAGGGTTTGAATGATGATGCGATACTAAGTGAAAAAATTTCTTGGGGCATTACAATACACTTAAAATTTTTGAAATAAATTGACAGAAACAAGATTTAGATCAAACGTGAATTTTAGGTGTTGTGCCAGTAAAATTTGAACGAAATAAAAAATCTATAGTGTCTAACATGCCTATTTGAATTATTTCATAAGGTAAGAGAATGTTATTTGAGGAAATATACGTTGAGCAATAATTTGAGAGTTTCATTAAAACTCAAAAAGCATATTATTCGTTAACAATGTCGTCCAAACAAGAACGTGATGTAGGTTGTCAAGCGTTAGTCTCATACAATTACATTTGAAAGTTAAGCATAGTCTTAATCTAATTGTAACTTGTTCCCAATCTGAACTTACGATTAAATTGATACCGGTGGGGGGGTTTCTTACACAATAAGTGTAAATTTCAATTCTCGCCCTTCTCCTTCTTTCTTGTTGATCCCTGCTATATAGTAATAGAAAAAGTTTTAAAAAAACCGGACTTCAAGCCACAGAAGTGTCACGATCCGATTTTGGAGTTGTGATGGTATCTGTCGTGGAACTAAGCAAGCCGCCCCTTTTATCTAAGCTAAATTCAGTTTCCAGTAAAAATACAATTTTAAACAAAATTATTGATAATACTAAGAGTCTGAAGTTTAAAAACAATATTTGAAACAAAAATTTAAAATTTCCAACCCCGGATCCGATGTCACTCAGTCATGAGCTGCTATATAAAAAAAGTAAGGAATGAAGAAATAGACAACCAGTCTCAAAATAAGTGCAACATGTGGAATAAGAAAGAGAAGACGAGGTCGCGATCGCCAGCTGCTACCTCGACAACTCCAATGAAAACTCTGACAGCTGCTCAATATCCACTATTGGGTCCTGGTGTACCTGGATCTGCACACAAGGTGCAGAGGGTAACGTGAGTACACCAACTCATAAGTAACAAACCCAAACTATAGGCTGAGAGGTAGTGACGGACAAAACCTCAGAATTTACAATAAAATATATATAGAAATTAGACATGCTATCAGTTTATCAGATTGGGTAAATATGCCTAGTATGCCAGTATACTCTATATGCCATCATAAAAATATATGTATGAAACCAATGTGGATAAGCACATAGTGCTCACAACCCTCACACATCAGCCCAATCAGTACTGTATATGGCTCTCAGCCCAGGGAAAAGTCCATCCCGGAATGTACATAATGATTGGTGACCGTAGTCACTTTGTACTGAGGAAAAAGGTCAATCCAGCCCTACGGAGAAAGTCCATCTCCGGAATACAACACTTGGACAAAATTCATGTCCAAAGACGATCCATCCCTCACATAACTTTCACTTCGGACACGATCCATGCCCAGGGAAAATCCATCCCTCAACATCAATGTGCTCACTGGGGTATAAAGACTCCAGAGGGGACCTAGCGGCCCAAGCGCTGTATCAAGCCAGCGAAGACATGATTTAAGTATCGCCTGCGGCGTGCAGTCCGATCTCATAATTGTCTCAATAACAGGATCTCGGCCTCACTCAGTCATTACTCTTCAGTCTCACTCACATGGATCACAGATGCATCCATCAGCCCGAAATAATGATAAGTATGCATATAATTAACAATACTTAGACTGAGATATGAAGTGATATGCTATAACATGACTGAGCATATGAAATCAAATAATCACAAAATGAGATAGTAATATACGACCACTCGGTTCTCAGCATTTTCGGCGTGAAGCCTAACATTTATACTTAACATGATTTCTAACAGGTTCACAATTACCACATTAACAGAAGCACATATATCATTAGGGAATAATCACTAAGCGGTGCCATGGGATAAGCCAGGCCACAAATACTCGGTGTACGCCTGCACGCCCGTCACTTGGCATGCGTGTCACCTCGATTATAGTCATAAATTATTTAACTCGGGGTTTCGAACCCTCAGAACCAAGTTTGGAAACGTTGCTTACATCAAAACCGGTTAAAATACTACTCCGTAGTGCCTTTGCCTCTAAATTTGGCCTCTGAGTGCTCCAAATCTACCAAAAATCATAATATGCCAAGGAACGAACCCTAATCGAACTTTATCAAAAATACTCAAAAATCCCGAAATTGGTCAAACCCGACCCCCGGGCCCACGTCTAGGAACTCGATGATATTTACGCCAAAAAAATCTTCATCCTCCCACGAGTCTGTACATACCAAGAACACTGAAATCAGAGTCCAAATGACCCCTCAAATTCCCATTTTAAGGTCTCTAAACCACAAGTCCTAATTACCTATTTTAGCACTGTTTCCCCAAATTTCCACCACTAATCCAACTTTTAATCACATATAAACGAGTTTTAAGTCCCAAATCCTTACCATAATGAAGAACTATCGATTTCTCTCTTCAAAAACCCTTCAAAAGCTTCAAACCTGAATAAGAATGGTGAAATAATGACCAAAATTCGCTAAGGGTTCTTTTTATAGGTTCTGCCCAGCGATGACCGCACCTGCGGTCCCAGGTGCGCACCTGCGAGAATTCACTTAAAGGCCATTTCCGCACCTGCGACATATCCTCTACACTTGCGACTCCGCAGGTGCGGTCCAAGTCTCGCACCTGCGACCTTTGCTGACCCAGCCAACTTCCGCATCTGTGGAGCCTTGTCCGCTTTTGCGTGCTCGCACCTGCGGTCCCCCATCCGCAGGTGCAGAAACACCAGAAAATTTCCCACCAGCAACTCCAAAATGCCAAAATCATGTTGTTACCCATCCGAACTCAACCCGAGGCCCTCGGGATCCCATCCAAAATTACAAACAAGTCTTAGATGATCATCCGGACTTAGTCGAACTCTCGAAACACCCAAAATAATATCGAAAACACCAAATCAACCCATGATTCAAGCCTAAAGATATTCAAAATTCCAAAATTCACCAACGATGCCGAAAGTAACCAAACCTCGTCCGAATGATATGAAAATTTGCACACGCATCCAGAATGATGCTACGAACCTGCTCTAACTTCCGGAATTCCATTCGGACCCCAATAGCCTATTTTCCACTGCCGACCGGAAATTGCCAAAATCAAGCTTTCGCCAATTCAAGCCTAATTCTACACTGGACATCATAAATACATTCCGAACACACTTCTAAGTCCCAAATAACCTAACGAAACTATCCGAGCCATAAAATCCGCATTCCAAGGTCATTTCCAATAAGTCAACTCTTGGTTGACTTTTCCAACTGTTGAGCTCATTTAAGAGACTAAGTGCCTTAATTCTTACGACGACCACTCTGAACTCGAGTCAACCAACCTAACACCACACAAAAGAGATGAACCACACAAGAAATGAAGCAGAAATGGAGGAAACGGGCTAAACTCTCGAAACGACCGACCGGGTCGTTACATTCTCCCCTTCTTAAACAAACGTTCGTCCTCAAACATGCCAAGAGTTGTTCCAAAAGCCATCAACCCGCCAAATAACCTTACCATGCACATACCCAGGGGAGACCCCACGTCACCCAACCCCACATAGATCTTATAATACAATACATTCGAATGCCATTATATCCAACCTAATCCATTACGCCTTAGAACCCAAATTCCACGTCAGAACCCATCTACAAGATTAGAATCACGCCTCCACACACCGTATATACCTGAACAAAATCGCATGAATCTGAAAGAACACAACTCATACATCCAAACTCTATGATACCCAACTACTTTACGTTAATCAACTCCTCTAGAAGGACACAACAGAACCGCACCATGTGTGCCTAAAACCAACGAATCGCTGCTCACCGAAGCAGGGACGGGTAACCCCTAGATCATCCCGGAGCACAAACAAACCCAATAGCCATTAACTGACACCCTCACAATAGCTCTACGGAGTCAAACAATCTCTTTCGGTGCAAAACACCTACATCAAGCCATACCTAAAAATATCATCATCTATCTGATCAAACTACGTCAAAACCGACCATACTCAAAAATGGCACATCCACCCGGGTCTCCAAACCTCCAATATGTACTACACACAACCGAACCACTCAGTCCGTAATAACAACATCACCCACAAGGGCGAGCACATGAACATATGTAACAAAAGATTCACGGGGCGTATCCAGAGGGTGGGCTAAAATGTGATGAACATGTGAATACAAAAAATCGGAATCAAATAAAAACTAAAGCTTCTCGTGATAGACTGAGACAATACCTGGGATCACGATATCAGAAGCCATCTCATTCGGTCTGGCTGAAAATGCATAAAATCGGGCCTGATCACCATCGGGTCGACCTCCTCCTCTAGAGCGACCCCTACCTGCCTGACCCCTACCTCTAGCTGCCTGGGCAGGCGGTGCAGCTACTGAGTCTGAAACCGTGAGCTGACTCCTCTGCTGATAAGTACCTCTCGCAATACGGGGACAAAATCTCTTGATATGACCCACATCTCCACACTCAAAGCAACCTCTCTCAGGGAATGGAAGTGGGGACTGAAGGGGACCCCTAGCACCAGGATAACCACTGGAAGAACCAGACATATATGAACTCTAAATTGTTGGTATCCAAGATGAACTTTGAGCTGGCAGGGCACTGAAAGATAGGTGCACCCGATGCAAACTGTGAGGATCATGACCAACTGATCCAACAAGATAACCTGAGCGACCTGGTTGAGCCTGCCTGAATAAACAACCTCTGCCGGGCTGAGGCTGCCCCCCTGAAGGAACCCCACCAAAACTTCCAGATCCTCGAGACCTCTTGGCCTCCCTCTCGATCCGCTCCTGGCGGAGAACCGACTCAATCTCTCTGGCAATGTCAACCACCCCCTCAAAAGAAGCGCCAGATACCCTCTCCCTGGTCAGAAAAATCCGAAGCTAATAAGTGAAGCCATCAACGAACCTCCTGATCCTCTCCCTATCCATGAGAACTAGCCAAATAACATGACGGTCCAACTCGGAGAACCTTATCTCATACTGCATCATGGTCATGTCCTCCTGGCGCAACTGCTCGAACTCCCTGCGCAGCTCCTCCCTGTGGGACTACGGTATATACTTCTCCAAGGAACAGGATGGAGAACTGACGCCAGGTAAGGGGCGCTGCATCAGCAGGTATACGCCTCTCATAGGCCTCCACCAAGCGAGTGCAGCTCCTGCGAACTGGAAGGTAGTAAATGGGACCCCACTAGCCTCCAGTATCCCTGCAGCGCGAAGGATCCTCTGACACTTGTCCAAAAAGCTCTGGGCGTCCTTGCCCTTAGTACTACTAAAAATCGGATGTTGGAGTCTACTAAACCTCTCTAACCTGCGTTGCTCGTCATCTACCAAAGCTGGGACCATAAAATCTTGGGCTGGGGCAACCGGCTGGGCTGGAACTGTCCCCGGTGTCTAAAGCCCCTGAGTAACCTTTTCAGGTGTCCGGGCAGCTGAAGTCTGAGTGCCTCCCCCGGCCTGAGAAGTAGCGTTAGTAGTAGACATGGAGGCTGCCTGTGCAAGACTGATGCACACGGTCAGAATCAGAGCAAGGGTCTCCTGAAGACCCGAAATCATAATAGGCACTGCTAGTGCCTGAGCCTATCCCGCTGGGATCTCAACTGCGTTGACCTGATCTTGAGCAGTGGGAGGGTCCATAGGTACTGCCCCCGCTGTTGAGCGGGCTGCACTCCTCCCTCCGCCACGGCCTCGACCACGGCCTCGACCTCCAGCTGGTCCTGCAGGTTTCTGATCACCATGATTGGTATCACGATTCCTCACCATCTATGAGAGAATGAAAACAACAGAAGTTTAGTTCCGGAATTCAACAGAGTCGCACGACAGAATTCAATAATGTGGGATTTTTCCTTAGGGTTTTGTAGCCTCTAGATGATAAGTACAGACGTCTCCGTACCGATCCGCAAGACTCCACTAAACCTGCTCATGACTGATGATACCTATTTAACCTAGAGCTCTGATACCAACTTGTCATTACCCAATTTTACAGTCGTGATGGCGCTTGTCGTTGAACCAGGCAAGCCGCCCCTTTCATCTAAGTTAATTTAGTTTCCAGTAAAAATTCAATTCTAAACGAAATTATTGATAATACTAAGAGTCTGAGTTTAAAAATAATATTTGAAGCAAAAATTTAAAGTTTCCAACCCCGTATCTGGTGTCACTCAGTCATGAGCTGCTATATAAAAAAAATAAAGAATGAAGAAATAGACAACACAGTCTCAAAATAAGTGCAACAGGTGGAATAAGGAAGAGAAGACGAGGTCGCGATCGCCAGCTGCTACCTCGACAACTCCAATGAAAACTCTGACAGCTGCTCAATATCCACTACCGGGTCCCGGTGTACCTGGATCTGCACACAAGGTGCAGGGGTAAATGTGATTATACCAACTCAGAAGTAACGAACCCAAACTATAGACTGAGAGGTAGTGACGGACAAAACCTCAGAATTTACAATAAACAGTATACAGAAATTAGACATGCTATCAGTTTATCAGATTGAGTAAATATGCCTAGTATGCCAGTATACTCTACATGCCATCATAAAAATATATGTATGAAACCTGTGTAGATATACACATAGTGCTCACAACCCTCACACAACAGTCCAATCAGTACCGTATATGGCTCTCAGCCCAGGGAAAAGTCCATCCCAGAATGTACATAATCATTGGTGACCGTAGTCACTCCGTACTGAGGAAAAAGGCCAATACATCTCCACGGAGAAAGTCCATCTTCGAAATACAACACCCGGACAAAATCAATGTCCAGGGACGATCCATCCTTCACATAACATCCACTTCAGACACGATCCATCCCCAGGGAAAATCCATCCCTCAACATCAATGCGCTCACTGGGGTGTAAAGACTCCGGAGGGGCCCTAGTGGCCCAAGCGCTGTATCAAGCCAACGAAGGCATGATTTAAGTATCACTGCGGTGTGCAGTCCGATCTCATAACTATCTCAATAAGAGGCTCTCGGCCTCACTCAGTCATTACTCTTCAGTCTCACTCACATGGATCACAGATGCATCCATCAGCCCGAAACAATGATAAGTATGCATATAATTAACAATACTGAGACTGGGATATGAAGTGATATGCTATAACAGGACTGAGTATATGAAATCAATTAATCACAATATGAGACAGTAATATACGACCACTCGGATCTCAGCATTTTCGGCATGAAGCCTAGCATTTATACTTAACATGATTTCTAACAAGTTCGCAATTACCACATTAACAGAAGCACCGATATCATCAGGGAATAATCACTAAGCGGTGCCATGGGATAAGCCAGGCCACAAATACTCGATGTACGCCCGCACGCGGGTCACTTGGCATGTGTGTCACCTCGATTATAGTCATAAATCATTTAGCTCGGGGTTTCGAACCCTCAGAACCAAGTTTGGAAACATTACTTACCTCAAAACCGACTAAAATACTACTCCGGAGTGCCTTTGCCTCTAAATTCGGCCTCTAAGTGCTCCAAATCTATCAAAAATCATATGTATATCATTATAATATGCCAAGGAACGAACCCTAATCGAACTTTATAAAAAATACTCAAAAATCTCGAAATTGGTCAAACCCGAACTCCGGGCCCATGTCTCGGAACTCGATAAAATTTATGCCACCAAAATCCTCATCCTCCCACGAGTCTATACATACCAAGAACACTTAAATCGGAGTCCAAATGACCCCTCAAATTCCCATTTTAAGGTCTCTAAACCACAAGCCCTAATTACTTATTTTAGCACTATTGTTTCCCAAATTTCCACCACTAATCCGACCTTTAATCACATATAAACGAGTTTTAAGTCCAAAATCCTTACCTCAATGAAGAACTAGCGATTTCCCTCTTCAGAAACCCTTCAAAAGCTTCAAACCCGAATAAGAATGGTGAAAGAATGACCAAAATTCGCTAAGGGTTCTTTTATAGGTTCTGCCCAGCGATGACCGCACCTGCGGTCCTTTTCTCGCACCTACGGACACGCACCTGCGGTCCCATGTGCTTACCTGCGAGAATTCACTTAAAGGCCATTTCCGCACCTGCAACATATCCTCCGCACCTGCGACTCCGCAGGTGTGGTCCAAGTGTCGCACTTGCGACCTTTGCTGACCCAGCCAACTTCCGCATCTGTGGAGCCTTGTACGCTTCTGCCGGCTCACATCAGCAGTCCCCTATCCGCAGGTGTGGAAACACCAGAAAGTTTCCGACCAGCAACTCCAAAATGCCAAAAATCATGTCGTTGCCCATCCGAACTCAACCCTCGGCCCTCGGATCCCATCCAAAATTACAAAAAGTCTTAAATAATCACCCGGACTTAGTCGAACTCTCGGAACACCCAAAATAACATCGAAACACCAAATCAACCCATGATTCAAGCCTAAAGATATTCAAACTTCCGAAATTCACCAACGATGCCGAAATTAACCAAACATCGTCCGAATGATATGAAAATTTGCACACACATCTCGAATGATGCTAAGAACCTGCTGCAACTTCCGGAATTCCATTCCGACCCCGATAGCCTATTTTCTATTGCTGACCGGAAATCGCCAAAAACTAACTTTCGCCAATTCAAGCCTAATTCTACACCGGACATCGGAACTACATTTCGAATACACTCCTAAGTCCAAATCACCTAACGAAGCTATTCGAGCCATAAAATCCGCATTCCGAGGTCTTTTACCTATAAGTCAACTCCTGGTTGACTTTTCTAACTGTTGAGAGACTAAGTGCCTTAATTCTCACCACGACCACTCTGAACCTGAGTCAACCAACCTAACACCACACAAAAGAGATGAACTACACAAGTAATGAAGCAGAAATGAGGGAAATGGGCTAAACTCTCGGAATGATCGGCCGGGTCGTTACAAGAAGTTATATATAAACTCGTAAAATCTTTGAAAATATCTCGAGAACTTTATGAAGATCACGAGGAAATCGATATTTTACTATCAATCATAAGTTTCATGTTCAGAGACAAATATTCATACGAAAAAATTGTTCGATATGCATGTTGTTAGTCATTACAATTTCTTTTTAAAACCATCATGTGAAAAGAATCAGATTGTTTTTCCTTACAGATTGAATAAGTCTCTTTGCTAATGAGATGCCAAAAGATGTTTATACGACTTGGACAATTTTCCTCATTTTTCGCGAATCATTTGGAAAAGCTAGTTCAGCGACATCTGGAGAATTTTTCCATTTATATCACATTGTAGGCTAAGAAATTGCCACATCTCGTGGGAATCAACTTTTTGGTTAAAGGGCCTATAGAAGAATTCTTGGAGGTAGAGCCAAGCTTTAAAATTGTGATTTTGTTACTGAATTTATAGTTCAATTTTGTTATTTGATTTATAATTAAATATTTATATATATTTAATAAATTTCGTTATATAAATATAAAGTATTAGCAAAAATTACTAGGTTAATCCCAAGGCATACGTGATCTGGTAGCTCCACCCCCGACAGTTCTTAAATGCGCATGTCATACTAAATCTGAGGTGTACATTATTTGTAAAATAACCAACGTATTTGAAATGAATTTATCTTAGATATAAGTGTAAACTTTTTTATACTACTGTATATTGTTGGGTTTTAAGTTTGATAGAGCTTAATTTTCAGCTTGGTGTAGCTTAAACAGGGTGAATAGGAAATGGAGGAAAAATAAAATATTTGAGTTTCCCTCATTGGCAAAGGGACATCGTCCCATATAGGAGGAAGAAAAGACTTTTGATGGGTATATATTAAATTGTTCTTCTTCTAGCTCTTAAAGAGTTGAGAAGAAAGCAAGCCTCGCGCCGTCGTCGTCGTTTCTCGCTCAGCGATCCGGTCCAGTCCGGTCCGGTCCGGTCCCTTTTTCTTTCCCGGATTATTTTAAATCCGTTTTTTAATTTTCCCGCAATATTTTCACTTGTTCCAACATCTATGGTTGTTCTGAAAGGTTGCAAACCTTTTCAGAATCAGCGTAAAATGGTCTATAAATATACCTTGAATCCCAGAATTTTTACTTTCTAAATTTTCTGATTATCTTCTTCTTCTTCTGCACAATATTTTCCAGTGTGTTTTACAGCCTTCGAGTGGTTCGCTGTTACATCGACGTTTTTGGTACCAACACGCTGATGAGTTATATCGTTCTATCCTGTGAGGATAATGTTCCAACACCTCGGGTACTTGAGGGGAATAATTTCCTCAAGGACACACTGTGTATTCAGTGGACTCGATTTATTCCTGTACTGTTTTTCATAATTTATTTCGTTAAAATTTTCTACTAACTTTCTATTTCTGGTTTTATTTCAGAAAATTTAATGCTTTATTGGTTTTATCACAATACAGATTGACTAACAATCTTAAGAAAATTAATTTTATTATATTCTGTATTCTGTTTGTGGAGATTAAAACCTGTGTGATTTTCTACTCCTTCTGAACTTTACTATTCTGATAGATATAAAAACTTTATCAGAGTATTGAAATTCAGAAAAATGATTTGAAGAACATAAAAACTTCACTATTTTTACTTATCATACGTATTTTTTATTGTTTACAGTATTTTTTACTGTTCTGGTTTTGCCATTAATTTAACTCTTATGTTGTTGACAGTGAGAAATGACAATTGATAATGAAAATCCTTCTACGACTGTTGCTGCAACGACGATAGCCTCGTCAAGCCGCACTATTGTTCCTCCGGCCGAGAAATCGGGGAAATTTCTGGAGCCAACTTCAAAGGATAGCAGCAATGGGTGTTCTTCTGGCTTACCACACTTGGTATGCAGAAATTCACTAGTGAAGAGCCTTCGGTGCCTGTTGTGGACATGCTAGACAATGAGAAATTCATGATTGTTGAGGCGTGGAATTAGACAGATTTTCTTTGCAAAGGCTATATCTTAAGCGCTTTAGAGGATGACTTGTACAATGTGTACAGTGCGATGAATACTTCGAAAGAATTATGGGACACGCTTGAGAAGAAGTACAAGATGGAAGATGCATGCTTGAAGAAGTTCGTGGTTGCCAAGTTTCTAGACTATAAAATGACAGACAACAAAACTGTGGGAACCCAAGTTCAGGAGCTTCAACTTATTTTTCACGACCTTATTACTGAAGGTATGGTCGTGAATGAAGCTTTTCAAGTGGCTGCAATGATTGAAAAATTACCTATTTCGTGGAGAGATTTCAAGAACTATCTTAAGCACAAGCGCAAAGAAATGAAGTTGGAAGATCTTGTGATACGTCTCAAGATTGAGGAAGACAACAAAACATTCGATAAAAAGTCTCGTGGAAATTCAATGATCATGCAAGCTAATATCATTGAGGAGATTGCTTCAAAAAGTAAGAAGAGGAAGAGGTCTTCTGGACAGAATAAAGAGCAAAACAAAAAGAAATTCAAGGGAAACTGCTACAATTGTGGAAGAGTTGTTCACAAAGCCCCTGATTGTCGTCTCCCGAAAAAGGATAAGAAGAAGGGACATGCCAACATAGTGGAGAAGAATGATGACATTGATGATTTTTGTGCAATGCTTTCGGAATGCAACTTAGTTGGAAATCTGAAGGAGTGGTGGATTGACTCTGGAGCCACTCGACATGTTTGTGCTGTCAAAGAAGCATTTGCGACTTACTCTATTTCTGGTCCAGAAGAAGAGATTTCCATGGGAAATATTGCAACAGCCAAGATTGAAGGTTATGGGAAGATATTCCTGAAGATGACTTCTGGCAAGTCTGTTGAAAGGAATTCAAATCCTTTAGACTTAATTCATACTAACATTTGCGATATGAAATCGACACCATCTTGAGGTGGGAAAGGTATTTTATTACTTTTATTGACGATTGCACTCGATATTGTTATGTTTATTTGCTTAATAGTAAGGATGAAGCAATTGAAGCATTTAAGCAATACAAGAATGAAGTAGAGAATCAATTGAATAAAAAGATCAAAATGATTAGAAGTGATAGAGGTGGAGAATATGAATCTCCGTTTGCAGAAATATGTTCGGAATATGGAATTATTCATCAAACTACTGCACCTTACACACCTCAATCCAATGGAATTGCGGAAAGGAAAAATCGGACATTAAAGGAAATGATGAATTCTTTATTAATAAGTTCCGGATTACCGCAGAGTTTGTGGGGGGAAGCTATCCTTACAGATAACCGAATACTCAACAGAGTACCCCACAGCAAAACGCAATCTATTCCATATGAAAAATGGAAAGGAAGAAAACCCAACTTGAAATATTTCAAAGTGTGGGGGTGTCTAGCAAATGTACAAGTTCCTTTACCTAAAAGGGTTAAAATCGAACTAAAAACAGTAGATTGCGTTTTCATTAGATATGCTACAAACGGTAAAGCATGTCGATTTTTGGTTCATAAATCCGATAATCCCGAGATTCATGTTAATATGATAATGGAATCAGATAATGCTGTATTCTTTGAAAGCATCTATCCGTATAAAACTGAATGTGAGTCGTTAAATGAAATACCTAACCTCAGGAAGAACCAAAGGAAAATACTCCAAGTTTAGAAGATCCAAGGCGTAGCAAACGTCAAAGAACATCTACTTCCGTTGGACCAGATTTTGTGACATTCTTGCTTGAAAATGAACCTATGTCGTCTTCTGATTCAGCGTTCTGGAAAGAGGCATTCAATAGTGAGATTCAATCAATTTTGTATAACCGTACATGGGAATTGGCTGATCTTCCTTATGGAAATAATCCTTTAGGTTCGAAATGGATCTTTAAACGGAAAATGAAAGCTGATGGCACTATTGACAAATATAAGGCAAGACTTGTTGTCAAAGGTATAGAAAAAAAGTAAGGCCTTGATTACTTTGACACTTACTCGCCAGTAACGAGGATAACATCTATTAGGGTGTTAGTGGCACTAGCGGCCGTGTATGGTCTTGAAATCCATCAAATGGATGTTAAAACAACTTTCTTAAAAGGAGAATTGGAGGAAGAGATTCGCATGGAATAACCTGAGGATTTTATGGTTCTTGGTAAAGAAAAGAAAGTGTGCAAACTTGTTAAGTCGCTTTATGGACTTAAACAAGCACCTAAAAAATGGCATGTGAAATTTGACCAAACAATGTTGGCAAGTGGGTTTAAAATCAATGAGTTCGACCAATGTGTTTACATTAAAAACACTCCAGGTCATGAAGTCATTGTTTGTTTATATTTTGATGACATGTTGATAATGAGCAAAACTATGGCAGATATAAATGCTACAAAGCGCATGTTGGCTAGAAAATTTGATATGAAAGACTTAGGAGTTGCTGATGTGATCTTAGGAATCAGAATTCACAAGACTCCACAAGGTCTAGCATTATCATAGTCTCACTACATTGAAAAAGGTACTTGACAAGTTCAGGTATTTGGATTTCAAAATTGTCAAGACTCCAATTGACGTGAGTTATGCACTTCAAAAGAATGAAGGTGAAAGTGACTCACAACCGGACTATGCAAGAGTATTGGGAAGTTTGATGTATATAATGAATTGTACGCGACCATATATAGCATGTGCTATTAGCAAACTGAGTCGATTTAAGTGTAATCCTAATCAAATATATTGGATGGCAATGAAACGAGTTCTGGGGTATCTGAAAAATACCCAAAACTATGATTTGCATTATAATAAATATCCCTCCGTGATCGAGGGATATAGTGATGCAAATTGGATTTCCGTTTCATCTGAAGTTATATCCACGAGTGGATATGTTTTCACAATTGGGGGTGGAGTAGCGTCATGGAAATCATCCAAACAAACGTGCATTGCCCGTTCTACAATGGAATCTGAATTCATAGCTTTAGATAAGGCTGGTGAAGATGTTTAATGGCTCCGGAATGTCTTGGAAGATATTCCATTTTGGCCCAAACCTTTGGCACCTATTTGTATACATTGTGATAGTCAAGCGTCAATAGGCAGGGCATGGAGCGTTATGTATAACGAAAAATCTTGTCATATACGACGGAGACACAATACTTTTAGACAACTACTGTCTAGTGGTGTTATCACAATTGATTAAGTAAAGTCAAAATATAACGTGTCGGATCCACGTACAAAAGGCCTATCTAGATAGGCTGTTGAAAGATCATCAAAGGGAATGGGGTTAAGGCCTAGGACAAGTCATCATGGCAGTAACTCTACCTAGCAGACTGGATATCCCAAGAGCTAGGTTCAAAGAGATCAAACAAAGTTATAAATGACGGTTCAACATTGTCAAATAACTCAACCCTTTCTCGTGATGAAGACAATGTTCAAAAATCGAGGTAAAGCATTAAGGCTTTTTGATGAGTCAATAAAGCTTAAAGATTTTTAATGATTTGCTAAGTCTGGAAGGATATGACTAGATAATGTGTCTTTAGGATTACATATTTAGGAATCACCTATGTGAGTGTGAAGTGTAAGCCGCTTCAAAGGGAATGAAAGTAAAGGCCCATTCTCTAAGCACTCATAAAATCAGGCGGTGTTCATGGCTGAAACGAACACAACCGTGAGAACCATAAATGGTTAAGGATTAATTGTGTGACTTATGTTGTCTAGGTATACAACAAATCTCGATGGTTCAAAGATATCAAATCTACCGATTGAAAGAGTATATCCGATATAAGTTCACTACGGAAAGTTCAAAGGGAAACCTACTTATCCAGATGCAATTAGTTCTTGCATGTAAAACACACACGCGTCTGTGCATTCCTTTATTTTATAACTATTCCCCATTCATGTGGGGTATTGTTGGGTTTTAATCTTGGTAGAGCTTAATTTTAAGCTTGGTGTAGCTTAAAGAGGGTGAATGGGAAATGAAGGGAAAATGAAATATTTGAGTTTTCCTCCTTGGCAAAGGAACATTGTCTCATATTGGAGGAATAAAAGATTTTTGATGGGTATATATTCAATTGCTCTTCTTCTATCTCTTAAAGAGTTGAGAAGAAGGCAAGCCTCGCACCGTCGTCGTCGTCGTCGTCGCTCGCTCGGCTTGGCTTCGGCTTCGACTTCAGATTCGGATTCAGATTCGGATTTGGTCAAAGATCGATTGATTGATTAATCTTTTTGGACAAAATTTCTTTCAAATTATTTAATTAATTAATTAACAAAAATTCAATCCGGAATAATCCATGATCCGCGACCGGCCCGACCCCTTTTTCTTTCCCGGATTATTTTATATCTGTTTTTTAATTTTCCCGCAGTATTCCCACCTGTTCCAACAGCTATGACTGTTCTGAAAAGTTGCAAACCTTTTCAGAATCAGTGCAAAATGGTCTATAAATATGCCTTGAATCCCAGAATTTTTACTTACAAAATTTTCTGATTATCTTCTTCTTCTTCTGAACAATATTTTTCCAGTGTGTTTTACTGCCTTCGGGTGGTTCGTTGTTACATCGGCATTTTTGGTACCAACATGCTGGTGAATTAAATCGCTTTATCCTGGGAGGATAATATTCCAACCCTTTGGGTACTTGAGGGGAATAATTTTTTTAAGGACACACTGTGCATTCAGTGGGCTCGATTTATTCCTATACTTTTTTTCAGAATTTATTTCGTTAAACTTTTCTACTAACTTTCTGTTTCTGGTTTTATTTCAGAAAGTTTAATGCTTTATTGGTTTACAACAATACAGATTGACTAACACCTATTAGATTATGAGTGGTTACATGTGTGAGAAACTCTCTGTTAATAAGATGAACAAGATTCCACATCAGGAGTAGAAGCTTCTGGGTAAATTGGCAATATTACAATCATATCCCTCGTAGGATTATAATGTTATACTCCCCTCCCCTCTTGCATGGCCACTCAGTTAATGAAACAGTTAAATTTAAACAGATATCAGAAATAATTTTTATTCTGAAAATACTCCCTCTAACCACTTTGTTTAAAAATATACTATTTTCTTAATAGTTTGTTCTGAAAAAGGGCATGTCTTCCTTAATAAGAAGTTTTTATACCCACAGAAATATTGTGACATGTGAAATACAGGAGCGTATTTATGTGTTGGAGCATGCGGCACGTGAACCCATGTCTCTCTCTTTATACCATGTATAATAATACTATTATATTTCTCAAATTTTATTTAAATATACATGTGTACATCCAAGCTCAAAGAGTCATATGGTTCAATAATTATTGGGTGCACCTTTACAAGTGAAGTTAGAGGTATAATTCTTAGTTGATAGACATGTTTAGTGTCCCCTCTTGTGTTTTAATTAAGTATTTTTTTTTATTTTTTCCTTTTTTTATTTAATTTATCTATTTAAAATCCCCTAATTTAACACATTAAAATCATTGATCTCCCTTTGTCATCGCAAACTTTTATATAATTAAAATTAATAGCGGTGGATGATTTAGTATGTGAAAGTTCAAGAGGGGGGGATGAATTGTGGTCTATTAAAAATTAGTCGACTAACGATAATTTTAGTTGACTAAACAAAGATCAAAGTGAAATATAACAGTAAATAAAAATAAAATGACACATAATAATTTTATACTGGTTCGGTACAAGTGTGGTACTTACATCCAGTTTCCCTTGGGTCACAAGAGTTCCCTTTAGATCTTGAAAGTATTACAATACAGATGGTTTTGATTCTTTCACCACCAACAAAGTATAGCAACAATGAAATCTGAATAGTGACACAACTCTCTTTTGTGTTCTAATTCTTCTCATCTTTTGAGACACTGATAAACTAAGGATTACAGTATTTAGGCTAAGAAGTAGAGAAACTTAGAAAATAATGTGTGTAGTTGTGAAAGTATTCCATTTTATCTTAGCAACCTTCTTATAGGAGATGAGAGAGTCGTTGAGTCTTGACCGAAAATAGAGGCACGAGATCTTCAAAGGGATTTGTCACAAGGGGTGCCTCTTCGAATCCTACTCTTGGGAGGGGCCAGATTCGATCGTTACTTTCCTTGTCATAGGCTTATATTGAGGAGACATTCAAGCCTTGATTGAGCTTATTTATGGATACAGTATATTTGCGGGCAAAGGCTTCCTTGATTAGTAATCCGATCTCCTTTGATTGAGTCCGAATAGATGTGCTAGACTGAGATTCCTTTTTCATGACCATTAATTCAGCAATCATATCTTTGGACATCTTCTCATTTGAATTCTTTCCTTTTTGCTTATTCAATTCCTGCAACCCTTTGGACAACTTCTCATTTGTATTCTTATTTTGATTCCTGCAAATTAAAATAAGATATCATTGTCATCATTGAAACTTTGGAATATAACTTAACAATCTCCCCCTTTTTGATGATGACAATCAAGAGAGAGTAAATATTAATTATGAGACTTCTCTTTTTATAAGTTGCTCCCCCTGAGTTGATGCCATCTCCATCTCCCCCTGAATAAGTGTTGTCTCCTCCTGAGTGATTTACTTCTCTACATTGTTCTCCCCCTTTGACATCAATCAAAAAGGAAAGAAAAGCACACAAGGCAAGTAATATAGGAAGTAATATACATAATAATTAGGGAGTTACAGCAGCAAAAGTAGTGCCATCGGCAGAGGCATAACTAGTACAGACCCAAGCAAAAGAAAGATTGTTTAAAACCCACCAACAAGCAAGCAGAATAAAAAAAAATTATTTCTAACACCATCACACAAAATCGTATTAACTTTTTCCCAGGAAATACTTAAGAGTGTTAACACTTTGGTGCAGAAGGAGTCATGGGAAGTTTCAACATCTTTGACAAGCTTGTCCACCTTTTCACTCATGGAATTGAAATCCCTGGTTCCTTGCCTCTGTATGGATCCTATATCCATTCTGAAATTAGTCACATATGTACTTGTCTCCTTAGTAACTTCCCTGATTTTGTCTACATGTTCCTTTATCTCAACCAGTAGCAGTTTTACCCCACCTAGGTAGTGCTGAATTTGCTGAATATTTTGAGAGGCAATCGACTGAGATGCTGGTTGTTCAGTTTGAACTTCAACTAGCACTAGAATGCTTTCAGATTTGGCGCGCTTAACTAATCCATCATCACCCAAGGTGTACCATATCATTGAAAAAGTTGTCTTATCATAAGTGCTCATAATGTGCTTGGGTGTAAATGGTGTCAAATCTACCTTCATGACTTTGAGAATATGTGAGATGAGAAGACCATATGGTAAACATGCAATAGAAGAAGATATATCCCTGATGATTTCAAGCATATATGAGCGAATCCACACAAACCAATCTAGTTTTTTATTGTTAACTAGACAATAAAGCACAAAAACATCTCTAGTGGACAAAGAGCTAAGGGACCCAATTCTGGGGAGAAAGTGGTAGCAATCATGTGGGCCAAGACACGACGTTCAAACTTAAGGTTCTTGGAACCAATATCAGGAGGATTATCAGACCAGAAGGCTTTTGCTTCATCAAAGGAAACTTCAAAGTCTTTTGGCCACGAATTTTGCACAAACACATCAAACCCACTAAACTTAGCAGAGAAAATCTTTTCAAATTGATAACAATCCAAAACAATTCTAGTGCCTAATAGCATGAATTTCAAATCATCTTTATCATTCACAAAAATGTTTGCATAAAATATCCTAACTGGTTCCTCATAAACAGAGTTTCCAATGGTATCAAACAGAGAAGAAAGGTGCTGAAAATCAAATATAGCAGTCACATCATAATGGAGTTTTTTCATGAGAGAGAAACTTACAGAGCATCCATAAGCCATAGATTTTGACTTGTAGGACTCAAACCTTGCTTTTTCATCGGGGCCATAAAAGATTAACTTGTCCTTAGGACCAAAATCAGTGTTCTCCACTTTTCCTTTTTTGCATGCAGCCTTTTTAGGGGTTTGCTCCATAGGTCTTTTGCCTGCCTTTTTCTGGATAATGGGAGGATTTTCGGATGATTCACTGCCTTCAATATCCATTTTGAGGAAATATGAGTCAATGGACGACTCAACCTCCACAGGTTCTTCGGGGTTGAGGGATTTTTAAAATCTTAGACTACGTCTGGTTGCAGTGGAAGAAGAGGGGTTTCTTTTGGCCATAGTGAGAGGGTTTGCTTGATAAGAATGCGGAGAGTAACAGAGAATGAAGAGTTTTTATTAGTGCTTTTGGGAGGAACGAATGGACGCCTTGGTTAAAGGAAAAGGCAGGTTCAAAAGGAAGTGATGCTTCTGAAGTGACTGATCGGAGGTACTGCTGAAGAAGAAATTATTACACTTACACGAAAATTAATTAAACCACACATACTTAAGGAAATAAAATATTTTAGAACACAGTAAAAGATTTGATTTACACATTTGGCACAACGCCAATCTTTTTTCGAAGAAAACAAAATCTTTCTTCCAAAAGTAGTTTTGTAAAAATATCAGCAAGTTGAGAATCAGTACTAATAAATTCTAAAACAATATCACCTTTAGCAACATGATCACAGATAAAATAATGCTTAATTTCTATATGCTCTGCTCTAGAATGACGCACAGAATTCTTTGATAAGCAGATAACACTAGCATTATCACAAAATATAGGAGTAGAGGTAAGAGATAAATCATAGTCGAGAAGTTGATGCATAATCCATAGAACTTGTGTACGACAGCTTCCAACAACTAAGTATTCTTCTTCAGTTGTCGATAAGACAACACAACTTTGTTTCTTGCTATGCCAAGATACTAAAGCATTTCCCAGAAGTTGAAAAGTGCTACTTGTGCTTTTTCTGTCAATCTTGCCACCTGCAAAGTCTGCATCTGAAAAGCCTCTTAGAGAAAAATTATTAGAACGATCATACCATAATCCTAGATTTGAGGTACCAATTAGATATCTAATAATTCGTTTAACAGCAGAAAGATGGGATTCCTTAGGAGCCGACTGAAATCTTGCACATTTTTCACACACTGAATATAATATCCGGTCGACTAGCAGTGAGATATAATAGTGATCCAAGCATTCCTATATACATGTTTCATCAACCTTTTCTCCATTGTTGTCTTCATCGAGCATTGTTGTTGGACTCATTGGAGTGCTAATTGACTTAGCATTTTCCATGCCAAACTTTTTGATAAGCTTCTTAGTGTACTTGGTTTGGATGATGAAAATCCCCGTAGAAGACTGTTTGATTTGAAGTCCGAGAAAGAATGTCAATTATCCCATCATACTCATTTCGAATTCTCCTTTCATAGAAAGAGAAAATTCTTCACAAAGAACAGAGTTAGGGATACCAAATATAATATCATCTACATAGATTTGAGTAATAAGATTATCTGAATTGGAATGCTTAATAAAGAGAGTTGTATCGATACTACCTCTTTTGAACCCTTGATTTAGAAGAAAAGAACTTAACCTTTCATACTAGACACGAGGAGTTTGTTTGAGACCCTACAAGGCTTTAGTCAGCTTAGGAAAGGTGGCGTTTGCAAATCCTGGTGGTTGCTTCGCATATACTTCTTCACAAATGTAACCATTTAGGAACGCACTTTTAACATCCATTTGAAATAGCTTGAATCCTTTGTGAGCAGCGAAAACAAGTAATATTCGTATGGATTCGATTCTTGCTACAGGTGCAAAGGTTTCATCATTGTCGATTCCTTCTTGCTGAGAGTATCCTTGAGCAACCAGTCTTGATTTATTTCGAACCACTTGACCTGATTCATTCAATTTGTTTATTTATACCCACTAAGTTCCGATGATAGAGGAGTTTGAAGGTCTTAGAACCAATTCCTATACTTTATTTCTTTCAAAGTGATCTAGTACCTCTTTCATAGCACTTATCCAGTGAGTATCTTTGAGAGCTTCATCCACTTTCTTTGGATCAAGTTGAGAAATAAGATCTACATGAGATTTCTTCTTTTGTGACCTTCTTGTAGTGATACCTTCCTGTGGATATCCTATAATGAATTTGTGAGGATACCCAGGTTCACTTTTCCATTCATTTGGAGTGTTTGAGGAAGGTTCTCTTTCTTCATTAGTCGACTGATCTGCTTGAGACAGTTCGAGATCTTCTGCGGGTTCTTCAGTTGGTTGAATCTGTTGAACATGTGACTCACTTTGATGATCCTTTCCTGCAATAACAAATTTAGGGACAAAAGAATTTTCCTCATATTCAGGAATTTTTTCATTCCTTGGGCGATGGTTAGTATCAACAAAACCAACATGAATTGATTCTTCAATGCACAGAGTTCTTTTATTGTAGACTCTATATGCCCTATTTGAAGGAGAGTAACCAAGAAGTATACCTTCATCACTCTTAGGATCAAACTTACCCAAATTATCCTTTCCATTATTGTGGATAAAAAATTTGCATCCAAAGAGGTGAAAATAGCTGATATTGGGTTTCTTACCATTCCATAGCTCATAAGAAGTATTTTTGAGAATGGTCGAATCAGACACTTTTGATAATGTGGAATGTTGTACTCACAGCTTCTGCCCAGAAATGATGAGGTAAAGAGTTTTCCACAATCATGGTCCTTGCCATGTCTTGTAAAGTTATATTTTTATGCTCTACTGCTCTATTATGCTGCGGTGATCTTGGTGAAGAGAAGTTGTGTGAGATTCCTTGATCGTTGAAAAAGTTTTCAAAATCTCTGCTTTCAAATTCTCCTCATTTTTCTCATTGAACCTTCTTATAGAAAACTTCAAAATTCTTTAGAGCATTATCTTTGTGACTTAGAAACATAACCCAGGTAAATCTAGAGAAATCATCTACAATGACAAAAGCATATTTCCCACCACCTATGCTAGCAATTCTAGTAGGACCAAATACATCCATATGCAACAGTTGAAGAGGTTTGGAGGTGGAAACAATGTTTTTAATTTTGAAAGAAGAACGAATTTGTTTTCCCAGTTGACATGCATCACAAATATGATCTTTTGAAAAATCGAGTTTGGAAGACCGATTACAAGATCATGTTCAGAAAGCTTTTGAATAGTATGCATGCTGGCATGACCAAGTTTTCTATGTCAGACCCAGGGATCATCAATCATGGAAGTAAGACAAATTTGATCCCCAAGATTATCTAAATTTCTGATTGTATAGACATTTATGTCTCTGTTACCTGAAAGAAAAATTTTACTTGATTCATCTTCTATAAACTAGCCATGTTTCTTAAAACGAACCTCATAGTTGTTGTCACATAGTTGACTAATGTTGAGAAGATTATAGCCAAGTTCATAAAGCAGGTAGACTTCATCTAAGGAGAAAATAACTGTATTCAATCAAATGATAGCAAAAAATGCTCTCTAAAAAATTTTCCACAATCCACACTGTTTCATTATGCATCCATTCTCTTTATCTTCAACACCATCACTACCCAACTCATCCACCATCTCTGACGGTAACATGAACATTGACACTCCTGAATCCCAATCACATCCTTCTAAGTTTGTCAACAAACCATACCTTAACACACTCATGTGTCATAACATTCCATCTTCAAAGCCTAACTAATCTTACTCCTTAAACACTTGCCTAGATATCACAGATGAAACAGAGGCACCTACTGACCCCTCCATTTTTATCCCACTATCACTAGAAAAGAAAAACAGAATTTATGCTCCATGGAAACATGCAGTTATTATCAAGGTATATGGACGTAAGATTGGACACCAAATACTTAGGCAAAAAATTTATGCACTATGGAAACAAACTGAAAATCTACCCCTTATAGACTTAGGTTCTGATTTCTTCCTCATCAAATTTTAAAAGAAGGAAAATAAGATTCATGATTTGTATGATGGACTTTGGTTTATCTTAAATCATTTTCTCTCCGTTCGTCAATGGGAACCAAAATTCATGGCTTCAGAAACGAAAATCACATACTCCGCCATCTGGTTGCGTCTCCCTGAATTACCTACTGAATTTTATGACCTTCAGATTCTTCAGAAACTGGGAAATAAAATTGGTAAATTACTGACTGTTGATACTTGCACTTCTTCAACCACAAGTGGAAGATATGCAAGGATATGTGTTGAAGTCCCTTTGGATCAACCATTAAGAGCACACATTTATATGGGAAACCACAAGCACAATATCCATTATGAAGGATTAAATATGCTATGCATCAAGTTTAGTCGAATGGGCCATAACCAAAGAGCATGCACTTATCAAATCCAGGAAAGCAATCACACAAAATTACCTTCAATGAACCAGTCTGACATTACATACCCTACTTCTTCGAAATTCCCATTTCCATCTACTGAACAATGGAAAATTGTTCAATTTTCAAGGAAATCAATCCTGAAAATGACCCACCCCAAAGAAAACAACCTCCAATTAGTGCCAACTTCCTTTTCTCATTCTTCTCAACCATCATGTAAGAATGTGAATAAAATAGACCTATCAACCATACCTAACACATTATCTTTCACTAATCTAACTATTAATAGTACTAACCCTACTATTTATCACAATACTAATACTAAACTTTCTCCATCACCTACTCTCACTATTAATAAATTTCCTTCCCTATTTGCAAATGATTCTACTACCGACAACTCCTCTACTAATCTTATTGGGAATAAAAAATTAATCCCTTTAATTACCAATCAAGTTCTCTCAGGAAAAATTACCCACTCAGCCCAATTAGAACACCCACAAACCCCAACACCTATCATAGCCCATGCACAAAGACACGATAGCCCACCCCACATGCAAGGGCTATTACAACACTCAACCACATCCGACTCAGCACCCTCTCATGACCTACTCCACAACCTACACCCTCATCAAACACTTCCTGCAAATGACGACGTACCCTTGTTTAACCAAAGAATTAGACCCTTTGACTAAAGCTTATTTTTAAGATGAATACGGGTTATTGATAATTGAGATAATAGAAAAATGAATAATAGACAATATTACAGAAATAAAAGGTCGAAGCTGATTGTATTTTGAGAATCAGATGCCTTTACAAGCTGTATTCCCCTCCTTTATATAGGAGATTCTTATAACGTAGGACTCCTGCTATGGTTACTCATTAACGACTAATTATGACATTAATGAGGCATTACAAAGGATAACGGTAATAGGGGTTCAGTTACATAACGTTCGAGTAGTCAATTGTGGGTCCTTGAATCTGCCCGTAGCTTTGTCTAGATTCATTCTGACCGTGCCTCTCTCCCGTTTTGATCAAGCTGAATTTCCCATTGATGATAAGTTCGTGGGTTTACTGAACCGTGCCTCTTTGTACCGTACCTCTTCAAAGATTTACGTACAACTGTCATGTTTTCCTGTGTCCACGTGACTGGCTGAGTTGTCAAAAGCTGGCTTACGTGTGAAACTATTTTTTACCAATACAACCCTCCCCAACCATCAACCCTACTGTGTCTCCCATGCAAATAGCTAATGATGATCTCTCCACTTCTACCATTACACAAACTCTATCTCAATCTAACACACAAACTCCAAATCCATCAATCCAACCGCCTTTATCCACCACTAATATAGCTTTCCCTAAAGACCAAGCTTCAATTCCGGTACAAAGCATTTTCAATCACTTACCACTTCCTGTAGAATTAAAAGATGTTTCCACACAACCTCAATCACCTACGCAGACAATACAACAACACCAACATGCTGAATATTTATCGTCTACACCACCATCAAACTCCCTACTCACTTCCTCCCTCACATCTAATAATGGAGCCAAACACAATCATCTACAATGCTCAAACACCACATGCGCCGATAAATCCAGCATCTTGGCTCGAGACAGGCCTTCAGAATCATGCTCTCACCTTCACAATGGAGGTTAATAACCAAGAAGCGACAATTCTCATCAACAATCCGAGGGATCTTGCGCAAATAATAGCGGAGGGTATGACCCTAGGGACGGATATCTTTGGCAGGTACCATTGGTCTCTGATGCAAGCCCCCTATCTTTCACCACACCACCCCCTACTTCTCCCAACTCCAATCTGGGATCCAATTGATCTCCACCCCCATCTTATTCAAATGCCTTTTTACCCAACTCCCACTCCTTCCACACCATGGATACAACCCTACACAGTTCCACAGACACACACACCACTATTGGAACCCGTTACACCTCCAACTACCTCACCACCACAGTCACCACCAAACCATCCCAATCAACTCGCACAAAACACGACATTTCAGGAAGAACTCGAAGCAGCACTAGTCTACAACAGGGAAACACACCCCGTTCATGCATGGCTAGATGGAATCAAGGTATTTGTCCTGAAGGAGGAGTACGAAAGAATAATATACATAAGGTTCCCTCCAAGTCTAATGACAACATCCTTTCGCATAAGGCCCAAAACAAATCCATATGTGGGAAAGTACACAATGCTTCTACTGCCAACATTACGTCTACGTCCGAGGGAGACCAACATCACCCTGAGGAATACAAGGAGCAGCCAACTGCTCGACCCAAACAATAGCCATATGAATTCATTATTTGGAATTATAGAGGAGCTCAATCAACTAATTTTCGACTTAACTTTCGATCACTCCTTGATTACAATCGCCCTTCTTTAGTTGTTTTACTAGAAACACACTGTCAAGACCATCAAGCTCTGAAGGAAGACTTTAATTTCACTGGCATGATAGAAGTGGCTGCTACAGGCCAGTCGGGAGGTATTGTTATTTTATGCATTTCTGATGTACTTACTGTCGAACCAGTGACAACCACTACCCAAGAAATCCACTGCCATATTCAGGTACACCCCTTTACTTTTAAGTGGTTATTTACTGCCATATATGCTAGTAATGATTTAGGCAATAGACAAACTCTATGGCAAAACCTTATGTGTTTGTATGATAATTACAAGAGTCCATGAATTGTAGGTGGGGACTTTAATGAAATAACTCATGCAAATGATAAATTTGGTGGCCGCCAAATTAATAATTCACATTCTAATAAATTTTTGGACTCTATCAACTACTGCCACCTTACTGATTTAGGTTACAAAGGAAGCCGTTATACTTGGACAAATGGTCGTCATAATAAATATAATATTCTTGAACGTATTGATCGTATTATAACAAATTATGAATGGCTAAGTCAATACCCTGAGGCACTTGTCACACATCTCCCACATACTCATTTCGATCACTGTCCCCTTCTACTAGAATTACAACACTCCATTACCTCAACAAATATAATTTCGATTTGAAGCAATCTGGACTACACACCCTACTTTCCCATCTATAGTTAAGCAAGCCTGGCATGATAATTTACATTGCTACCAGCTATTAATCATTTCACTGACATAGTCCAAGAATGGAATAAATCGACATTTAGTAATATTTTTAAACATAAAAGAAAAATCTTAGCTCGATTAGGTGGTCTCCAATCATCTATAAACTATCCTAGTAGCACTTTCTTGCACAATATGGAACATCAATTAAGGACGGAATTCAATCATCTACTCAAGCTTGAGGAGGACTTTTGGAAATTAAAGTCTCGTATTAATTGGTTAAATGATGGCGATGCAAACACCAATTTTTCCATCTCACAACTCTAAATCGTCGAAGACATAATCGTATAACACGTTACAAGATCAAGGGGGAAGTTGGATAACTGATCCACATATCATTAAGAATAATATTACAAATTATTACCACACTCTTTTCACAACACAAGAAACTGCTTCTACTACAAAAAATACAATACAGTCTTCTAATGTATTAACTCAGGAAGACCATTTTTGCTTAACTAAACCCTTACAAGATTATGAAATTATCAATGCAATTCACTCCTTTAAACCTTTAAAAGCTCCTGGACCAGATGGTCTACACCCTTTCTTCTATCAAAAATATTGGGACACTATAGGCAACTCCGTCAAATATTTTTGTCACAAAGTTTTTCTTGACCATCAAATCAACCCTATTATTAATACTACTCTCATTTTCCTGATTCCTAAAAATAGGCATGCTTCTTCCATATCTCAATATTGACCCATCAACCTTTGTAATCCTATTTACAAGATTATCACAAAAATAATCGTAAATAGACTAAAACCTATTCTGGAACATATTATTCATCCAACACAATCTAGTTTCCAAAAAAATAGAAGAGCTGCAGATAATGCCCTTATTGTCCAGGAAATCATTACAAGATTCCAAAAAATGAAGGGTAACAATTGAAATATGCTTCTCCAATTGGACCTTGAAAAGGCCTTCGACAAATTAGAATGGTCGTTCATACATAATACTTTAATCACCCTAAATTTTCCCCCAACTTTTACTAAATTAATTATGTCTTGCATAACAACTACTTCTACTTCCATTATTATTAATGGAAGCCCTACGGAATATTTCACACCCACGAGAGGCATAAGATAGGGAGACCCTTTAACACCTTATCTGTTTATCCTCTGCCTTGAAATGCTTTCACGCAAAATAAAAACAGTAGTTGATTACCATAATTGGGTACCACTCTCCCTTTCTAAAAAGGGACCTCAGCTATCTCACTTATTTTTTGCTGACGATATTATTCTCACAGCAAAAATTATAGCCCAACACTTGTCAATCAATTGTCAATACTATTACTCACTTGACACATCACTCTGGACAAACTATCAACTTTGATAAATCAAAAAACATTTCTCAAAAAATTGCACAACCAATACACGAACATATGTACTACAACTCTTCCATATGAGTGAAGGAAAAAGTTTTGGTAGATATTTAGGGTTCCCTATCTTTATACAGAAACCATCAAAAAGGGATTACCAATTCTTACTTGACAATTTCAAAACTAAATTAGCAGGTTGGAAAACCAATTTTCTATAAAAAACAGGAAGCACAACATTAATTCGTTCTACTTTAAACCACCTTCCTAATCACCTCATACAATACATTAAAATTCCTAATTATATACTTGATGCGAGACTAAAATACATAGTTTAACATGTGATATACCTTACATTTTATGCGCATTAATGATAAAATTACACTTATTATGTGCTTAATGGAGTTATTTCATGTGTAGGTGAAGTGGAGATGGAAACGGGGCTAAAAGGATGCAAATACGTCGAAAAATACGCAAAAGGAGGCACCCGGGCGATACCCGGGCGACAGAGCCAAACAGCCTGCCCGACCCTGGCGTTAGGGCTGAAACGCCAGCCCTACCCTGGCGTTAGCCAGGCGTTAGGGCTGAAACGCCAGCCCTTGCCTGGCGTTAGCCAGGCGTTAGCCACCAAACGCCAGGTCCCCAGTTTCGCCCAAGTCCGAGTTTGACGAGTTAAATGTTTTCCGGTTGAAATAGAAGTCTCCTACACGGTTAGGGTTCTACCTAAACCTATAAATAGACTCCTAAAACACAATTAAAAGAGGATTTTCGTGGATTAACAGTAG
>ML415602.1:24771-35724 GCA_005239525.1 Nicotiana knightiana | reverse complement strand
AGCCACGTTTTGCACCCTAATGAACCAGGTCTTCCGAGAGTACATTGATGAATTCGTGGTGGTATATTTGGATGATATTGTGGTATATAGCTAGACACTGGAAGAACACCTGGAGCACTTGCGGAAGGTCCTAGACCGGTTGCGGGAGCATGAGTTGTACGCAAAGCTATCCAAGTGCTCCTTTGCTAAAAAATAGATCGACTTCCTCGGGCATGTCATTGAGGAAGGGCGGGCGGATCAATATGGACCAGCAAAAGATCCAAGCCATCACAGATTGGCCGCCACCCAAGGATATCCATGCCTTGAGGTATTCCTTGGCCTATGCAATTTCNCTTGACTAATGCCCCAGCCACGTTTTGCACCCTAATGAACCAGGTCTTCCGAGAGTACATTGATGAATTCGTGGTGGTATATTTGGATGATATTGTGGTATATAGCTAGACACTGGAAGAACACCTGGAGCACTTGCGGAAGGTCCTAGACCGGTTGCGGGAGCATGAGTTGTACGCAAAGCTATCCAAGTGCTCCTTTGCTAAAAAATAGATCGACTTCCTCGGGCATGTCATTGAGGAAGGGCGGGCGGATCAATATGGACCAGCAAAAGATCCAAGCCATCACAGATTGGCCGCCACCCAAGGATATCCATGCCTTGAGGTATTCCTTGGCCTATGCAATTTCTATCGGCGATTTGTGAATAACTACTCCCTCATCGCAGTACCATTAACTGAACTCCTCAAGAAGGTCACGCCTTGGGATTGGGGTCCTAGGCGAGCGGAGGCCTTCAATGCATTAAAAGGGGCTATGTCTAGTTGCCCTGTCTTGGCCCTTCCTGACTTGGCCAAGCCCTTCGAGGTACAAAAAGATGCTTCCGACTATGCTCTTGGCGGGGTCTTACTACAAGACGGGCATCCCGTAGCATACGAGAGACGAAAGCTTAAGGATGCAGAGCGGCGCTATGCCGCCCACGAGAAATAATTATTGGATGTCGTTCATTGCTTACGCCTTTGGAGGCATTATCTGCTTGGATCACCGTTCTTGGTCAAGACAGACAACACATCTGTTAGTCATTTCATGACCCAGCCGAAGCTGAATGGCCGGCAGGCCCGATGGCAGGAACTCCTAGCGGAATTTAACTTCAACCTGGAGTACTGAAGCAGGAAGTCTAATCATGTGGCTGATGCACTCAGTCGTAGAGCGGACCTAGCATCGGTGTGCCTACTCGCCACCCTAAGGGGGATCGAAGTAGCTACCACCATTAAAGACCAGATACAGGATCTACTCATCAAGGATCCCGCTGCAAAGTATTTGGTTGACTAGTAGGACAGGGCAAGACTCGCCAGTTCTATATGGAGGATGGTTTCCTGAAGGTAAAAGGGAACCGACTTTATGTTCCAAAATGAGGGGATCTGAGAAGAACTCTCTTGGTGGAATGTCATGACACTCTGTGGGCCGGCCATCCCGGCGAAGAACGCACCATGGCATTGCTTCGCCGTGCATATTATTGGCCCCAAATGGTCGACGATGTCGCCCAGTATGTGAGGACTTGTCTAGTATGCCAGAAGGACAAGTCTGACCGCTTGACACAAGCGGTACTCTTGGAATCTTTAGCCGTTCCAAAGAGACCTTGGGAAAGCGTGTCGCTGGATTTCATCACCGGATTGCCCAAGGTTGTAGATCTCACAACTATCTTGGTTGTGGTGGATCGGTTTTCAACGTATGCCACCTTCATTGCAGCACCTCAATATATATCAGCAGAGGATACAACTCGACTCTTCTTCTCTCATGTCGTCAAATATTGGGACTTGCCCAAAGACATTGTTAGTGATCGCGATTCACGCTTCACTAGCAACTTTTGGACCCAATTATTTAAGTTCCTCGGGTCAAAATTGAGTCACGACTCAAGTTTTCATCCACAATCTGATGGCCAGATGGAGCGGTTCAATGGCATGTTGGAGGAATATCTCTGTCATTTTGTTACCGGATCGCAGAAGAATTGGGTGAAGCTCCTGGATGTTGCTCAACTATGTTTCAATTCACAAAAAAGCTCCAGTACAAGCAAAAGTGCTTCTGAAATTGTTACCTGGCAACAACCGCTACTCCCACACACCGTTAATGCACCAAACATGGGGAAATCTCCTCTTGCTACTAGCTTCTCAACAAAATGGAAGCAGAATATGGAGATAGTGCAGAGCTATCTGGTTAAAGCCCAAAGGAGAATGAAGAGGCATGCTGATCAGAATCGTCGCTTTGTTGAATACCAAGTAGGAGACAAAGTGATGGTCAAAATCCCAAAGCGGTACTTATTTGCAGGGGTCCATGACCCTCGTCTGTTGCAAAAATATATTGGACCTTTTTCCATTGAAAGATGCATTGGGAAAGTTGCATACCGGGTGGATACCCAGCTTGGCTGAAAATCCATCCCGTCTTCCATGTCAGTCTATTGAAACCTTTTCGGGAAGACATGGAGGATCCTTCACGAAGCCAACTCACAATACCCAGTATTCGAAGCCCCAGTTCAACCGGAAAAAGNGAAGGATCACCAAGAGTTCTTGGTAAAATGGCAAGGGTGTGATGCAGAGGAGAACACTTGGGAGAGGGGAACAAACCTCAAAGCCTACAAGAGCCTGATTGAAGATTATTTGGAAACTAAGGCGCCGAGGACGTCGCCAACTCAGGTGGGGGAGAATGTCATGGGTGGCTTTCCAGCTGTGCCCCATGACCCCTTGGACGCGCCCCGTGGCGTCCTAGCAAGCCTCCCAATGCCTAGCGCCACGGACGGCCCCGTGGTCTTGGCCGCGCCAAGTGACAAGCGCGCATGTGCCTCTGTCGCCCCACCGATTTCCCTCGCTAGCGCCCAGCCACAAGCAGCTGCTAACAGCACCGCGCGCGCAAATCGTGATACCTGAGACAAAGTTGCTGACAACGGATCTGTTTCTACCCCTGTAGAAAACTAAGTCCTTTTTCCTTGTATTACTAGAGTAGTTTTATTCCATGTACTTTCATTATTTTTCTCTAGCGTAGTTTTGTCTATTCCTGTAATGTTGGTTTATTTTTTTTAAGCATTATTAAGGGGGATCAAGCAATCAAAAATTTTCTAGCAAGCAATTCTCTGTACTGGTGTCTCTCCCCCTCGACACTGCGTTGCCTTCTTTTGTAATAGCTTTCATTAATGCAATCAAGCTTTTATTCAATTCTCATTACTGTTCTCTCAATTGTTGGCATTAGTTTTCCCGCACGACACTGACAATCTCGTCTAGCGTGCGGAGGGGACCTCACTTGGCGGACAGCAACCACCCTGACATCGGTTGCTTAGCCTTACGTTGCCCTTCCAAAGAATCTCAGGAAGGCGCCGCGTAATAAAACACATGTTAGATCTAGAACTTATTATCTTTAATTAGGATTTACCCATCATCTTTTTATTTAATTAATTTAACAAAAAATTTCATACTCTTTGGTCAAACAATACTAACTACTTAACAAGTTAATATTATTCTGGATGTTTTGGGGAGGGAATGTTTAATATTTGCACTTCTCTGCATGTTAAGTTCATGCAAAACGATTGTTCTGGTTCATGTATGATTTGCATTTTTGCAACTAATTAAAAAGGACAAAGAAAATATTCCACCTGCAAAAATTCGATTTTGTCGATCATTAGATAACTGAAATAGTAGTCATGCTGTCCTGCCTCTTACATAACTTATTCGTTGATGACTTGATTCTGAAAAATCTTCTAGACTTGCAATGATTAATGTATATTACTTGCTGATTTTGTAACTACTTTCTAAATCCTGTTTGGATATTGATTCGTCAAGATGGCTTTACTATTATAATGGGTAACATTTTATGATTTTACTGTTATATTACGTAAATATTCAGTTACTTTAACGTGACGAAAATAGCTCTGTAAACTTACTGTTACAGTGAATAATTATATTAAGCTTCAATTATTTTATGTGACATGAAATAATTTTGTAATTTTACCGTTATGCTAGTGAATAAAGTTTATTGACCATACATGAAATTAACTCATTTGATATTTCCGTAAAATGATATCACAGCTACAGCTCCTCTACTTAGTTAATATTAGACGATACAGCTCTCTATAATTTTAAAAACATTATATATAATAGAACTTTCTTGTTGTGCATGGAACATGAACAAGATCAAGATTTTTCTTCCTTTTCTTATCTTATTTGTTCCTTTTTCTTTTTAGGTAAAAACAAACAAGTGGGGTTAAAGCAAGAACCAGTGTTTGATCATTTTTGCAAATATAATTAACTCTATATATTGAAGATATAAGTCAGTCAACACTGCAAGTCCAAGTCGAAGGAAAGTAACTGAAAGCAATAAAAATCAGGTTCTGCATATATATATATATATAGTATCTCATACATTATCAAATCAGAGTGTTTCTCTTTTGTCCTTCACTTTATACGTCACTCTCTTGACCATCAACTGTATTCTCTTCTTATATATCAAGTACTATTACAGTTTTAGATCCCAAAAAAAAAAATAGTTCTTTTATATATACAGTAATTGCTTAGCCTTCAAAAATTCATATTTCTTTAAATTGTTATACTATCTGTTTTTCGTCTTCATAAGAAGTAAACCTTTCACAAAGTCTCTTCCAAAAAGATTGTAAAAAAAAAAAGGTATAAACGCTACAAGTGGAGGTGTGTCTTGTGCAAGAAGGGTCGTCTGGTTAGACAAGTTATATTGGGATTATAAAGATGGAATTATAATATGAAGAATAAAACAGTAACGGAATTATTTAGTGAATATTTTATTGGTGGGATATTTGATTTATTGGACTAAAAATTAATCATACGTGCTATAATAATGTAAAACATGTGCTTGGTTTTACACTAGCTAAATGGGATAAATTTTTATCCTCAATTTTAACTTAAATTTTTTAAAGGGCTTTAAGAAAGAGCTATGCAGAAAGAAAATTTAGCATTTTGGTGTTTTATCTCGGGATTACAGATTCTCGAATTATTATACCACATTGCAAGTGGTATAAAAATAATATCACAATCTTAATATAAATAATCTTGACATTGCTAATCCCATAATAAGTAATTCAACCAATCAATCAAAATAATTCTATATTTTATTTCGATATTTTAATCCTTCCCTGAATCTAATGCGACCCCTTAAGGAGTAGCTGTTGGCACAAGTGAAGGTTTGTTTTGAAGATTGACAAAAAAAAAAGCTCAGGCAAGAACCAAGTCCATCCTTTGTGTACATAGACACGGGCAGAGTTGAGCATGTGGGATGCACGTGAAGGAGATAAGCTTAACTTGGTATAATTGATATCTCCTGATCGAAAAAGGTTGCATAATTGATAAGGAGAAGGACTCCTTACTCAAAGAGAACACTATCCAAGATAAGGGAGGAGTTAGAAGTTGAGATCAACTAGAACTCTTCCATCAAGGAAGAGTAGCAGTAGAACTCTAGTTGTTTTCTATTCTACTAACTCTATATATTGCAGGATGTTCTCATTCTATATGCACACACAAAAGCAGAAGTTAAATGTGAAATGAGAGCAGAATAGCAAGGCATTTTACAAGCAATTCGTGTATCATTCAAGTGTGCAAAGCTGAAGCTACATGAACCAGATAGAAGAACTAGTTCCAAGTGTTTGTCTATTATTCTAGTTAAATTGAAGTAGGTGTTTTCATATTGTACCTTTCAGCTTTATCTAGAGGCAATTTTAATAGGTATTCAGAGTATTCAAGTTAGAGTTAACTTGAAGTTGTCGCAACAGTTAGAGGTTGTTTTCAACAAAACAAAAGTGTTTTGTAAACATAGTTTTTGGCTCAGTGATTCAGTGGAAGAGTTTGGGAAAATCCTACTGAAAAGTAGGCCGTGGTTTTTTCACCTTTTGAGTCAGGTGTTTTCACGTAAAATACTTGTGTTCTTTACTTTCCGTATTTACTATTTCAGCAATAGTAGGTTAAGGAACACTTAGAAGAACCAGGTCCTTCTATAATCAGTTTAGGCAGAAAATTGGACACCACACAAATCACCCCCCGCCCCCACCTCCCCCTCTTGTGTGGTATTGAAATTAAAACATCAATCGGTATCAGAGCAGGTTATCCTTGAAGAGGCTAACACCTTAGGAGAAGATCAAGATGTGTGCACCACCTGAAAATTTGGAAGGACAATCAACTGCTAGGCCACCACTCTTCAATAGCCAGTACTACTCCTAGTGGAAAAACAGAATGAGAGACCACATCATAGGAGAGTACTATGAGCTATGGGACATTGTCACTGATGGTCCCCTGGCTACCATGAAGAAGAATTCTGAAGGAGTAGATGTGCCAAAAACAAGAGATGACTGCACTGTTGAGGATTTGAGGAAATGGGAGAAGAATGCTAAGGCCAAGAAATAGCTTGTGTGTGGACTTGGTCCAGACGAGTAAAACAGAATTCAAAGTTGTACCACCGTTAAGAAAATTTAGGACATTTTACATGTGGCTCATGAAGGAACACCTCAAGTGAAGAGGTCCAGAGGAACTCTACTATATTCTCAATATGAAAATTTCACTATGAAGGAAGGGGAAACCATCCAAGAGATATACAAGGTTCACCACACTGACAAATGAACTTGAGTCCCTTGGAAGGATTATTCCTGAAGAAGACAGAGTTGAGAAGATTTTGACAAGGGTTCTGCCAGTCACTTGGGAGAGCAAAATCACTTCCATTCAGGAATCAAAGAACATTGCCACTCTTAAGTTGGATGAGCTAATTGGAAATCTCACTGCTTATGAACTTAGAAGGCAAACCATGAAGATGGATGTACCCAAGAAGGAAAGGAGCCTAGCACTCAGAATCACTGAAGGTTCTAATCTGGAAGAAGATGAAATGGCTATGATAACAAAGGACTTCATGAAGTACCTAATGAGAGGAAAGGGTCCTTCAAGAAGTGGAAGCTGCATCAAATCAAAGGTTCCTGAAAGGAAAACCAATGAGGGTTGCTACAAGTATGGGAATATTGATCACCACATCAAAAACTGCCCTCAATGGGAAATTGAATGGAAGAAGGAAAGAGTTGAACGAAGAAACAGGAAGACGGAACAGGTTCAACCCAAGAAGAACAAAGAATCAACAAAGGCTATGGTTGCTGCTTGGGGAGAAAGCTCAGATGAAGGCTCAGATGATGAAGATGGAGATGGACAAACACTTATGGCCATTGGAGAATCTGATGCGGAATCTGAGGTAAGTGTAATTCATCTCAAAGACATGATTAAATTTTTGTCTATAGAAAGGCTATCTGAGTTACTTCTAGATTTCATTGATGAATATGAGGATATAAACAATGAAAAGGAACAGTTGTATAAGGAATGTGTGATTTTGAAATCAAAAGTGTAAGAACCTGGAACTTAGGGTTAATGAGACTGTAAGTGAAAATACTGCACTAAAGAAGCAGGTTCATGCATTCGAATCAAATTTCCTAGAACTTAGATCTGAAAACCTAAAACTAAAATTAGGAACAAGTAAGAAGATAGTTGATTGCACACAACTCACTCTAGAAGAAAATATAGGTAAACTGAAAGATGAGTTCTATAAGAAGGATAGGCAAGTAAGAATTTTGAAGGAGGATCTAGGCAAGGTCAAGCATGAACTAGACAGAACTTGTAAATGGAACTGGTCCTGTGATGCACTTTCCTGGCTACAGGAACATCATAGTAGCAATAGAAGAGGACTTGGATTTGGGAATCTGCCAACTAAATGGGATCCCAAAATCAAGTACCTTACACTTCCTGAGAACAACATTTGTACTCACTGTGGTAAAAAATAGGTCACTATAAAAGTGAATGCAATGCAAAAGAAAAGGCAAGCCAAAAGAACAAAGAATTTGTTCAAGGGAAGAATAGGCTACCAAGTTGGGCTAAAAAAAATTTGATTCATACTTTTGCCTATAGAAATGGACCCAAACTAGTTTGGGTTCCTAAGACTAACCCCTGATTTCCTTTTGCAGGTCCAAGTGAAGGGGAGTAGCCAAATATAGTACATGGATAATGTCTGCTCAAAGCACATGACAGGAAGCAAGAACCAGTTACTTTCACTTGAGGACCTCAAAGGAGGTAATGTCTCCTTTGGAAATGGGAAGAAAGGTGAGACCATTGGGGTTGGTAAGGTAGGTAAGACTGATTCTCACTCTATTGAGAACGTCTACTTGATAGATGGCCTAAATACAGTCTAATCAGTGTATCACAACTGTGTGATATAAGTAACTTGGTAGAATTCACCTCTACCAAATGTTTTGTGGTTAATCTTACTACTGACAAGATTGTTTTGCAGGGAAAAAGAGTAAACAATATATATATTGTAGATCTATCCACACTTTCAGAAAATAAACTCACATGCTTAAGTGTGTTGGACAATGATCCCCTCCTTTGGTACAAGAGACTTGGACATGCCAGTCTGAGTCAACTCAACAAATTAGTCTCTAAGAACCTGGTGATAGGGTTGCCTAACATCAATTTCAATGAAGACAAAGTTTGTGAGGCTTGTGCAAGGGGGAAGAAGGTAAGATCCTCTTTTAATGCAAGAAAGTGGTAAGCACTGTCAGGACGATGGAACTGGTCCATATGGATCTCTGTGGTCCAATGCGAACATTAACTAGAGGTGGTAAAAGATATGTGATGGTGCTTATTGATGACTACTCAAGGTTTACTTGGACATTGTTTTAACATCTAAAGATGAAGCATTTGACATGTTCATTTCTTTTGTTAGAAAAACTCAGAATCAACTAGGTAATCAACTTGCATCAATTAGGTCTGATCATGGCACTGAATTTGAAAATGCTGAATTTTGTGATGAGCATGGCATATATCATAACTTTTCTGCTCCTAGGACTCCACAACAAAATGGAGTAGTTGATAGAAAGAATATGACACTTGAAGATATGGCTAGGACTATGCTTTTTTGTAGTAAACCGCCCCATAGCGTTTGGGCAGAAGCTGTAAATAATGCATGCTACATCATAAATAGGTGCATGACTAGACCACTTGTAGAGAAGACTCCCTATAAGTTACTTAAAGGGAGAAAACCAAATATATCTCATTTTAGGGCATTTGGATACAAGTGCTTTATACAGAATAATGGTAAAGACTCTCTAGGTAAGTTTGATCCCAGAAGTGATGAGGGAGTATTCTTAGGATATTCTTCACATAGAAAAGCTTATAAGGTCTATAAAAAAAGAAATATGTGTGTTGAAGAAAGCGTTCATGTGGTTTTTGATGAAACTAACATTCTTTCTGAGAGACAGGAACATGATGATGAAGCAATTGGACTGGTAAGAAACTTAAATGAAACCACAACCCAGACTGAAGCTGCATTGGAGGAAGGCACAGATGATGGAATAGTTTCTTCCATCCAGGGCAACATGACAGGGGGAATAGAACAAAATGGAAACGATCATCAAACCTCAAGGGAACCTATCCATAAACTTGTTCCACAACAACAAAGCATTGAAGTAACATCAAGGGGAAACCAGTTGGTTGTGAAATATTACAAGTATCAAAGTTCTCATTTCATTGATAATATAATTACTGATCCAACCTCTGGAATCAAAACAAGGTCTTCGTTAAAGAATATTTATGCTTTTGATGCTTTCTTATCTCTTGTTGAACCTAAATATGTTACTGAGACTTTGCAGGATGCAGACTGGGTATATAATGTAAGATGAACTCAACAAATTTGAAAGGAGTCAAGTTTGGCATCTGGTACTAAGACCCCTGTGTATTGGTAAAAAAAAATCTCACACGTTAGCTGATTCTAGACAACTCAGTCGGATACGTGGACCAAGGGAAACGCGACAGCTGGACGTGATTCTATAAAGAGATACGGAACAAAGAGGCACGGATCAATAAATCATCGAGTCCATCAGCCACTGTGAGCACATGATTTTTGACCTATCGTATAATCCTATAAATCTCACTAAATTAATTAGTTTTACGGATTTTATTGAATTTTTAATATTTGCCAGTTTATTTATTTACATTATATATCCATAATCCGTCATTTAAATACATAAATAATTTAAAATGGCATGATTAAACATGTAACCTTAGTTATCATTTAAATAAATCTAATTATTTAATATAAAGTATGTTAATGTTAATGTCTTGATTTGATTATTTCTTTTTAACAAAATTGTAAAACTTGCCCTTTGAGTGTTTAGAAGTTTTTAAATTAATTGCTTCACTCTTAATTAACCTTAATTAGGCAAATTGAGTTTAGAATTAATTACTATATTTTTATTAGGTGTTAACATAATTAGAATTAATTAACTAGATGTAAAANATATATATATATGTCTGAACTGAACCCCACCCCCTCATTCCACCAAAGTTTAACCCCTACCCCTTCCGTCTCTATCCTCTCTCTAAAGCCTCCGCCGGCCTCCGTCGTGTCCCCACCCATCTTCGCCGACTGAAAATCGCCTGTCGGCGGCTGAGCTTCTCCAAACCAGCCCAAAATTTTACCAGGCGATCACCATCGTCCCCTGNAGTATGTTAATGTTAATGTCTTGATTTGATTATTTCTTTTTAACAAAATTGTAAAACTTGCCCTTTGAGTGTTTAGAAGTTTTTAAATTAATTGCTTCACTCTTAATTAACCTTAATTAGGCAAATTGAGTTTAGAATTAATTACTATATTTTTATTAGGTGTTAACATAATTAGAATTAATTAACTAGATGTAAAATAGGCAAAATTCGGACCTGGGCTAGAATTGACCAGGCCCAAAATCCCTCTCATTACCCGCATTGACCCAAGCCCAAATACCCCACAACCCGCCTGACCCCTCCATTACCCAAACGACCCTGTTTTAGAATAAGTAAACTAATCCCAGCCGTTGATCTTCCTAGATCCAACGGCTAGGAACTAATTATTCATTTAATATATATATATATATATATATATATATATATATATATATAT